>CAUYQV010185753.1:0-95758 GCA_963574575.1 Galagoides demidoff
GTGTGTTCCTTGTCTGGCCTGCAGGAGGTCATCTTGGGTGGCTGGGACTGGAGCCCAAGGCCTGGTGCAGAGGAAAGCAAGCTGGAGTGTTCTTCAGCGTTTCTCTAGTGGGGAGTGACAGCTGCTATTCGGCGAGGGAGCGGAAGGAACGACACTGATGGGAAACAGCAGCCAGAAAAGCAGCAGGCTTTACCCTGCTCTCTGTGTAGGGGGCCCAGAGGCCTGGCTGTGTGGATTGGAGGGAGAGAAGGAGGAGGGGAAGCCAGGCTGAGTAATGGGGACCCCAGAGGTGGCCGCTCCCCTTCCCAGGTGCTCCCCCGTGAGTGTGGTTTCCTCCCAGGCATTCTAGGTGTACCCAGCAGAGAAGCCCACTCACCAGGTGGGTGATACGTTTGGCTCAGTCATCATGGGGACCCCCTCCCCCACTCCACTGGGCCCTTCACAAGACCTAGGTCTTCTCTGGCTGCTGTCAGCTGGCCCCTGTGTGGGGTGTGCCAGGGCGAGGGGTCGGGGGTCCTGGGCCTGCCACAGGTCTGCTGTCTGTGGGCTGGGTGGCTGCCCCACAGGGTTCCCACTTGGCTGGGGGGTGCCCCTAACTGTCCGACCTCCACAGGCACCCCTGGCACACAGGCCCAGTGAGTCCCAGGCACAAATCTGTCCCTCACACAGTCGCAGTGCCAGCTCAGTCTCTTCCCCATCTCAGGTGACATAGTGCTCTCTCAGACCCCATGCTGGGCGGGACAGTGCCCCATGCCCAGAGGTCGCCACCTAATTCCTGGCACCTCTGACTATGTCACCTTACATGGCAAAGAGGAGTTAAGGCTGTAGACGGAACCTTGAGGTAGGGGGGTTATCTTGCATTATCCAGGTGGGCTCAGTGTCATCACAAGGGTCCTGAAAAGCAGAAACAGGAGCAGAAGAGGAGGCCAGGGTGACTCAGCATGACAAGGACCAGACCCACCATGCTGGCCTTTCACTGCATGCTGAGGGCTCATAGCCACGGTGGACTCGGACTCCAATCGTGGCAAGGGCCTTGCTCTGAGAGAGGGACGAGACCTTTTGTTCTGCCCAGGTCCTGTCTAAGCCAGGGAAGGACATTGTCTTCCACGGGAGCCAGACGGCGGCAGGGCAGCTCGTGTCGGGTTATGTTCCTCACTCAGTAATGTCTGTGGATGGAGCTGCAGTTGCATCTTATCCCTGAATGACAAGCCCAGTATCGGAAACAAGAAAATGGGAAGAGATGTGTTGGGGGGGGGAGTTTGTGCTTCTGCTGTCTTTTGAGCTGGGTCTGCGGGACGCCCAACTCCAGATGTTGGTCCTGGACGCAGAGGGGATGGGGAGGGAGGAAGTTGTGCCGACTCTGTGACTTTGGGAGGTTTCATTACACTTGGCCAGGCCTGGAGGCACAGGGGTTTGATCTCCTATAGGTCGCAAGGATGAAGTTGGAGAATTTCTGAGAGTCAGTGGGCTCTGGGCTGGCTGTGGGGTCAGTGTTTCTGTAGGGGCTCCGTGCTGATCAAGCGTGTGGTCAGGGGATGTCACGGGGTTTATCTGAGCCGTAGTTTCTCACCTAGAAAGTGGGGCTGAACTCGAGCAACCTTTCCTGATAGGAGCCTTGGGGGCAAAAGATGAAACACTTTACCACAGGCCACAGAAGAGTCTTTGATTCTGGGCGAGTCCTTAGCCCCTCTTACTGAACCTAGGAAAACAGTCCTGTGGGTGCTTCTAGCCAGATCTGAGGTGGGCGGTCTATGGCTCTCATTGGCATTTCTATTAGAGAGCGGCCAGGTGACAGGTGCTGGGCCTGCCTGAGGGGAGGGATGAGCTTCTGGCCTGGGGCTCAGGAGGAGGCAGAATATTCCATGGCTCAGCTCACTGCTGTGTGCTGCCCGGTCCACAGTAAACACCCTGTAGATAGGAATTATTCAGTGGTCAGTCTGATCATCCCTGGACAAGGTCACTTTCAGTGACCCAGCTCCTGCCTTTGAGTCTGAGCTCTGCAGCTGGTGAGCATTTTGGCTGCTTCAATGTCCTCTTTCCTTCTTTTGTGGGGCCACACCCTGGTGTGGTGTGGTTACCCAGAGGGGATGCTACAGAGGCTGTCTCAGTTTCCTCGCCCATCTAATGGCTTTACAATAGCCCCACCTCCAAGTGCTCCCAGGAAATGAAGTGAGAGGACGTGCAGAGAGCTACGTGCGGTGGAAGTGCCAGTCGGGGCAGCTGTGGGGGGCGGTGCACAGCTCCCTCACATCCCTCTTCACAGCTCAGCCTGTGCTCAGATGGAGAGTGGCTCAGCCACGGCAGCTTGGGAGTGGCACAGACGTCCCCTGGGACATGCTCACCTTGTCTCTGGAGTGCAGTCACACGGAGCCCAGGACACGCCTGCTGGTTCCAGCTCTACCTGAGACAGTTAATGAAGGCTATCTAACATGTACGTCAACCCAGTGGGAGGTCAGCAAGTTCTGCTTGGCCCTTGTACCTCTATTCTTCTTGACATTAGCTGGTGTGTCAGGGACACTCACCGTTTGCCTGCACCATGTGGTGTTTCAAACTCAGCGTTGAATTTAATCCTTGCAGCAACACTGAGAGGCACATCCTGTTATTATCACCCTCGATTGGCGAGGACAGCCAGGCTCAGGGACTTTGAGTGCCTCGCCAAGGCCTCCCAGTGCCTGCCCTCTGCCCCCTATTGATGCTGCTTCCTCTGAAAGGTTGTCCCCTGGGGTACAGTGGTTGGGACAGGGATGGCCTCTTGCCCAGACTTTGCTGTCCAGGGAGGTTCCTGGGTCTCTAAGCCCCAGGCTGCAGGCCGGGCGGGGTATTCTCTTCCCTGTTGCTGCGGCTCTATCCCACTTAACACTATGGCCTTGGCAGGAGCTGGACCGTACATGCTTGGGGAAGGGGGGTGGGGTTGGAGGTCACTCCAACTGGGGTGGCCTCAGAGCACACTCAGCAGTGGGACCAGTGAGAAGGAAGGCCATGGTCAGCCTCCTTCACAAGGGATAGAGCAGCCTGGTATCCTGCCAGCTGTGGGGCAGCACCAGTGCCACTGCTCTGAGCTTTCTGCTGTGGCTTCAGCCTCCACCCAGCTGGGGTACCCTGGGAATGGGGTGCCCAGCTGTGGCCTGCAGCTTGCTTCTCTCTGAAAGTCCAGCAGCCCCGGAGGATATTTGCAAGAGCGTGCCTGGAGAAACACAAATGTTTTGAAAGTAAACAGTTTGATGCAGAAAGCACACTGGGTCAAATCACGGGAAAATGACAAGTCACAGCAGGAAAATGTCAGTGTGTAGAAGTTCAGGGCCAGGGCTAGATTTAAACACAGCATTGCAGACCCTGCCTCGACCCTGAGCTGCCACAACTCCCCGTCAGGACATGGCCACCATGGAGCAGAGCTTTGTGATGAGAAAAGGGCAGTGACATTGTGCCCCACTCCCTGGGTCAGGGACAGCATCAGAGGCCAAGGGGAAGTAGAAAAAAGAAGCTTTTTAGAGTCTGGACTTAGAGCTGAGGTCAGATCTCAATTTAGGGCAAGTGACTTCCCATTCTGAGCCTCAGTTTCCTGATGGGAAGAGCTGGGTGACGTCATGTCATAACTTACAGGTTACAACTGGTCCAAAGCTAGAAGGGATGCTGTATCTGAATTGTGTACAGAGCGCTGGCCCTGAGGGCCTGGAATGGTGGCTGTCACTGTTGGTATCAGTCACAGATTGCTGCCACCTGGCACTCAGAGGTAGTGGGTGTGGCAGAAGGTGCCTGGGGCCTGTTGTTCTGCTAAACTTGTGCTGGCACACACTGGTGACCATGAGTGTGTCTGTGATGCATGATGGATCTGATGGGGGGCAGGCAGGGGTCCCTCTGACTCTCCTCTCGTTCCCTTCAGTGGCCTGCATGGTCCCTGGTGTGAGTACCCCAGAACTACCAGCTGGAGAAATGAATAAACGAGGTGACGGATGACCAGGAAGCCCACAGGTGCAACGGAGCCTTTCAGACCCTGCCTGTGCTGCTAGTGATTCCCTCCCCCTGTTTCTTACCCATCTCTGCCTGCTATAAGGATCCAGCAGGTATGCTCTGGGCAGCTCAGTGTTGGGGAAGCTAATGGATTACAGCAGCACCAGCTCCCTCACTTCTGCTCACCTCACATGGCTGGGAGCCTTGGGGGGGCTCTGGTCTGCTTTAACACCCAATGAGGGGTGTTTGGGTCCCTCCTGAGTTATTGATGAAATGGGCAGGGCATCTACACAAGCCAATCTCGGTTGAGGAAAGAACTCAACTATGGTGTTCATGGCTTCAGGGCAGGGAGGGTTGACATACTCACAGTGACTGCTATAGACTGGATTGTCCCCCCCTACCCCCAAATCATACACTGAAGCCCTAACCCTCAATGTGATGATGTCTGGAGATGAGGCCTTTGGGAGGTGATTAGGCTGAGTTGGGGCCCTCATGATGGGACTGGTGCCCTGTGTAAAGAGGCAGCGGAGACCTTGTGTTCCTGCTCTCTCTGCCATGTGAGGATGTGGCGAGCAGGTGGCCATCTGCAAGCCAGGAAGAGAGAGCCCTCACCAGACACCAACCACCGCAGCATCCTGACCTTGGATTTCAAGGCTCCAGAACAGGGTGAAAATAAACGTTGTTGTTTAAGCTGCCCAGTCTGTGGTGTTTTGTTATGGCAGCCTGAGCTGACTGAGACAGAGATCCTAGGAAAGGAAGAAATGACTTTGCTTGGTGTGGAGGCTGGGCAGGGCTGCTCTGACCAGGCCCCATACATCAGGGCAGACAGGGCTGCTCCGACCAGGCCTCAGGCAGCATCCTTCTCCATGTCCTCTACGTGTCAGCCTGCCCCTCCTGCGGGTGTTGCCAGATGTTAGGCCAGTCTGTGAGGGGCTCTTGGTGACTCTACCCCTTAGCTGGGAGTCCTCAGTCAGTGCCAGGCAGGGCAGAGAGCTCAGTGAGGGGTGAATTGTTCCAATGCCATTTGCTGAAAGGACCAGCCAGAACCCATTAAATTGTTTTTATGCTTTTGCAGAAACTCTGGTGGCCGAATCTGTGTGGGTCTGTCTGGTGCTCTGTTGTGTGCTATTGATGTATGGGTCTAAACCTTTTGCTGTCTTGATCAATGTAGTTTTTAGCTACTTATAAAAAAATCAGGTTGTGTGATTCTTCCAACTTCCCTTTTCAAAATTGTTTTGGATGTTTGAGTTTCTTTGCCTTTCTACTAACATTTTGGAATCAGCTTGTCTGTATACTGTACATAAAAAAAATTCTGGTGGGATTTTTTAATTTTTGTTTGTTTTTAAATTTTTTTTTCAGGGCAACAGAGAGAGATTTTTATTTAGGAAGAACAAAGAAAATTTAGAGCACTTTCAAAGAGAGCCAGAAGTGGATCCCTCTCACGAAGGGGAAAAGGTGAGAGAGACAGATGCAAAGGGCCGCAGCAGCATAAATCGTCTCTGTGTGACGCTGGCTGCAAGTCTTCCATTGGCTGCTCTGTGCCGCCAGGCAGTATTGCCCTTTTCTATTGGTCATTGGTTACCTTGGTTACTTCATATCCACATTCTTATTGGCCCTCCAGACTTCCTGCTTCAGCAGGTTTTCCTCCTACCCTCCTTGAAGCCCTTTTCTTAGTGTCCCTTCTCATCTTCCCTGAGGAGATATGGTCTTGAAGGCAAAGTGGGTGATGACCACTCTTAACTACTTCCTGCTGTAAAATGGGGCCTTGGCCATCCTATCAGGGACCTTCCTCTATTCTCTATTTTACAGATGTTTCAGGAGTCAGAAGTTTCTGGCCACTTAGGCAAAAGGTTTCAGCAGTATTTGCTGGGATCCCTGCACCACCATCATCTTAATGTGGGACTGCTCTGGGGCCTGGGAAGCACAGACTTTTTTTTTAATTGAGGGGAAACACAGACTTAATAATGAGGTTGAACAGGCAGGATCCAAACATTAAGAGAAGGATGATCGTAACTGCAGCCCCAATGAAAGGATACAGAAAGAAAGATTTATTTAAATCAGGTGTTCTCAAGGCAGGTGCATTCTAAAGAGCCTGTTTGAAGGTTTGGAAGGCTTTGTCTTCTGCTCATCCCATGTTAGCCCTCTGCATCTTCCTCCTTTAAAGCATCACATAGCAGTTTAGAAAACTCTCCATACTGAGAAATTCATCTTTGACAATATCCTGTTATTCCCAGGAACTCCCTGACTTTTTTTTTTTTTTTGTAGGGGGGTGGGGAGGGGACACATTTTCTGACTCTCTCCTGTGAGAGCCACCTCTCACCAGGGGAAAGAACAAAGCCCAAGTAAGTAACTTCAGGTTTGCATAATTGAGCCAATTGACACCATACATCTTTCTTCATTAAGGAAACCTCACACCTGTTTAGTGTTCTCAAGAGAAGATGACTGAGTCATCTAGTAGTGGATAAGAGCACTCAGAGAGCCAAGTTCAGCTCTCTGAGAAGTTTACTGAGAGAATTCTCCACAATTCTAGGATTGCCTCAGAATCCCAGGGGGAATAAGTTCACATTGATTGGGTGCAATACCCAGTGTTCTAACTACAAAGAAAATACTAAGTTAAATACCTGTGAATGCGTTGCCAGTCGATGCCAACACAAAGCGAGAGGCTTTCAAGGCCAAAGAAATCTTCTCCTGTGTCTATAGATGTGATGGGCTTACTGGAGCTGTCCACCGTGACTCACAGCCCTCTTGTCGGAAGAGCCGAGGCCCCATCAATCCGAAGGTGGGTATTCATTCACCTTCATCTCCTTGGCTGCTTTAACGGAACAGACACAGATCTGGTGTCCTGGAGCACCACAGTGGAAGCAGGTGGGGTGGGGTAATACCCTACCTCCTCTGCCGTCATGTCAGGCCCTTACTGGTGACACTTTCTTCTCAGATTGTCCAGTTCCGCCAGCAGCAGAAAGCCGTCTCCCTTGCTTGTCTAGTACTGGACCACGGGGACTGGCTGCAGCCACAGCTCCTAAGGATTTCATCTTTTGCTGTGCTTTACCTGCCTCCTCCAGGTCGTGGTTGTTGAACACCGAGGTAGCCAAGTTCAGAAGCTCCTTTGAGTCACTCTGGGGTCCCAGGGCCTTATGCTGTCGTTTCCTATAGATGTCGGGGGCTGATTGGTTAATAACATGGGTCTTAAGCACGGTTCTCCCTCCTGCTGACTCTGGGTTCAAATTGGTATACTTTGGGACTGTCTCCACTGGTCTTCCCCTGATGAGGCTGGATTTTCATCCTTACGCTGGGCCAGCTCAGCTAACTTGGAAAGGTTTATTGGCTTCATAGCTTCTAAATGCCTTTTATGAGGCAGGTCTGTGTGCAGCCCCTGGCTGCTCCACCAGCCTCTCCCGCTTGCCCAGGTTGATAGTTCCACCCGGGGTGTTGGGTAGGAACCACATTTGCTCCATCAGCCAAATTCTGATCAGTAGCATGCTGCCTACCTGCCCTGTGTTGTGCAGCTGTGATTATACACTGCTTTTTATCCGTAGCGTAACAATACAACAGTATAATCATTATATTCTTCCAAGTCAAATAACAAATGTTAGTCAAATGCTGAAACTCTTTTTTTTTTTTTTTTTTGAGACAGAGCCTCAAGCTGTCCCCCTGGGTAGAGTGCGATGGCATCACAGCTCATAGCAACCTCCAACTCCTGGGCTCAAGCGAGTCTCCTGCCTCAGCCTCCCAAGTAGCTGGGACCACAGGCGCCCGCCACAATGCCCGGCCATTTTTTGGTTGCAACCATCATTGTTGTTCGGCGGGCCCGGGCTGGGGATTCGAACCCGCCACCTTAGGTGTACGTGGCTGGTGCCTTAGCCGATTGAGCCACAGGCGCCGAGCCTAGACAATGCTTTCAAAATGTGCTCATTCAGCAAAGCGCTGGGCAACCCCAAGTCCCCAAAGCTGAGCAGACACATGGGGGTGATGCAGGGCTCTGGCACCACGTGTGTTGCCATAGGGCAATTCCTGTCCACTGGGTACATGGGACCAGCATTCTGAGTCAGACTCCTTGAGACCCCCGTCACTCTTCTGTCACCACTGCCCAGGCCTGGTCCCCTTGGCTTCCAGGGGCCCTTGCACTTCATATAAAGGGCTGTTGATTGCCTAATTAATTTCTGTGCCCCGTTTGATTTCTCTCCTCTCTGAAGAAGGATTTCCCCTTATTCCTGGTTCTTCCCATGGTTTCTAGCCCACGTGTCCAAAATCCTGTGGTGTTTGTCTTGGAGCTATATAAACATACACTCCGGTATGCCAGGCTGGGAGCTTGCCAGCTGCTGGAAGCCCACCGGTGGCCACAGGATCAGCCCCATCCCAGGTCTCTCTGTCTCTCTCTCTGCACCGGCACAGTCACTGGGCTTCCTTTCTTTATTGTGACAGCCCTTGAAACTGCTCCTAGGGGATTACAATCGTTAAGTCTTCCCTGACATTCAACCAAAGGCTTGCCTTTTGCAGCGAATGCGACACATGTACAATAACTGTCAAGCCTGTGCACACGGCAGGCACTGCAGAAACCCTCTCTAGACCCGAGGCAGTGTGCCATTTTACAGATGCGACTGAGGTTTATGAAAGCAAGCGTCCTGGCGTCTGGAGCTGAGCTAGTGACGGGCCCACCAGGGTCAGAGCTCTCAGCCACCCTCGCCTGCACTGTGCGGCTTCCCCTGTATTGAGGCCTTCAAGCTGGGGTCCAGAGTCACCAGTTCTTCCACGGGAGGGGGTGCGATGGGTGTGGCTATGGGAAGGAGGGGGCTCCGGGTTAGCAAACCCCCTGCCACCGAACCTAACTCTGTTCATGAAACAATGTTAAACACTTGCCCAGTGTTTAACTCTGCAGAATGTCTGTCCCCGCTGCCTCATTTGTTGTCAATGAGGCAATGGAGCAGCAGGTTCTGGAGAGAGACTTCCCAGTTAGGTCCCACTGAAGCCTCCCCTGGCCTGGCCTCTAGAGGGGATCCCCACTGAGGAGCTCTCTCTGTGGCCTCACCCTCTGAGGGTTCTGAGACGGCAGCAGAGTCTGGCCCAGTCATGGAGCCCCACGCCATGACTCCAAGCCCCAAGCCACACACACTCACCATGAGATGCTGGAAGAGCCAAGAGCGCATTATATTGGTGGCGTGCTTGGGCAACACTCCTCGTTTGTTCTTGGACTTCTTATCCTCATTGTCCAGGAGGGAGGTGAGGTCAAGGTTAACCTTCAGGGCACGTGGAAAAAAAATCAGCATCAGCAGGCTGTGAGGCTGGGCTAGGGACCTGTTGCCATGGTGACAGCGGGCTGCAGCTGCCAACCCCTTTCCCAGTTCCTCTTCAGGGCCCAGAGGAGGTCGCCCTTCCCTCTTACCCAATACCAGCCCCTCAGAGAAAGGAGATGAGGCTTGGCCAGGGGAGAGGGTAAGAAGGACAAGGGGAAGGAAGGGGGTGGGAGAGGAAACAGGGCCATGCAGAGTAGATATGAACTTGGCATAAGCTACCTAAGCATGGTTAGTATTTCTGGGGTACTTTACAGTTTGCAAAGCACTTGCCTACCCATCACCTCACAGCAGCCCTGCGGGTGGGCAGGGCTGTGTGCTGTCTGTATTAATCCCCCTGTTATCAATAAGAACTCTGAGGCTCAGAGAGGTTAGGTGACTTATCCAAGATCACAGAGTTGAGGTCAGATCTCAGGCCTCTGACTTGGGACCTTTCTGTTCTCCCTTTGTGGGTGCACTCTCTGCCACTGAGGTACACAGTGGCTCGGTCTGGAGACCAGGCCAGGAAGTGCAGGATCCTTTGATGTAACCCCAGGAGGCAGCAAAATCCCAGGAGCTGATAAAACCTTTTCAAGACCCAGCTTATTCTCTGAAAAGTGGGGGAAATGATACCTCTTAGACAGATAATGAGGATGAAATGAGTTGCTTGTGTAACAAGTGCCTGGCAGGTAAGAAGCAATCATGATTGCCCTGCCCCACACCATGCATGTGTGCACACACCTACACACACACTCACCTGTGTGTTCTGGATCTGGATGGCTCCCTGGGGGATTGCTTGGGTGACCACCTGACCCTGGGAGGTTACCATGGTAACCGGTTGGTATAAGGCTCCACCTGAGGAGACAACCAGTTTTTGGGTCCCCTGCCATAGGGGTGGATAGGAGTGAGGGCAGGCAGCTTTTCTGATTCCCCGGGCACTCATGTACAGACCCCTCTATGCTGGAGCCCTTGGGTAATGAGGTATGGTTCTCCTGCTTGTGGGGGAGGAGAGAGTGGGGCTGGTGTCCAGAGCTAAGGGCAGAGACTCTGGTGTGAAGTGTGTTGGGGAAGGGACAATATAGTCTTACTTGGTACTTCAGGGGCTCATGAGAATTTGACCCAAATTTGTTCCTAATCATTACAATGAGGTCTTGGTACTCCCATCTATAAACCTGCAGAACACTTTACTCAGGAAACTGACCTGGGAGCCACTCTCTGAGCAGAGGACACCCCCCCCACCCCTGTTCCCTTCAGGGCAACCCTTTCTCCTCCCAGGGTTTTCCCATGATCCCCAGCACCCTGTTCCCTGCACCGACCTGACACGACTTGTGAGTTGACGGTTGTCATGGCGATGTTGCCCTGCTGGAGCGCTGAGGCTGGGACCACAATCCCCTGGGGGTTATTGGAGACTCCAGACATGGAATTGGGGGAATTCTGCAGGAGGTCCTGGCAGTAAGGGAGGTGCGGTTTGTGACAATGTCACCAGCGCTTAGCTGCTACAGACCCCAAGTCCTCCTCTCCCCTTTCCCCTTCCTGCCTTCCCTCCCTCCCCTTTCCTGCTCCTCCCCTGGCACAAATCCAGAGGGCAATTCTTATGGCTTCCTAGAAAGAGTAAATAAGAAGGCTCAATGTTAAAAAAAAAACAAAAAACAAACTTTTGATTTCCCCTGAGACCGTTTTCTAAGACAAAAAAAGAAAAAAAAAACACCAAAAAAGAAGCACCCATATAACCATTCCATTCCTCTGCAAACTCAAGACACAAATTATCCTATAAGCCAGTGGTCTCTACCCTGGCTACCCTTTGAAATCTCCAATAATGACGCCTGAGTTCTAACTCCAGAGATTCTAATTTAATTTGTAAGGGGTGTTGTACTGGGCTCTGGACGTTTAAAAGCTCGCCTGGTGATTGTAGCGTGCAGTCAGGCCTGAGAACTTGGCTTCAGCTGCTCAGTGCCTGCTCATCCTTCAGACTCGCTGGTCTCCAGGTGCCTTCCCCAGCACCCCACCCTCAGCCCCGCTCTTCTTCACACACCTCCATCACAGTGCTCATTGTACAGGCTGCACCCACAAAGCAGCCTCCAATGTTGACCTCTGTGTCCTTAGCACTTAGCTCAGGATCCTAAAATATGTTAAAACTTCAGAGGCTCTTCTAAGGGTGTCTTGTAGGAGCGGCTGCACCCTGCATCGTGGCACGCGGCATTAGCTACCTTGTCGACCTCAGGCTCCCAACTCAGAATTCCCCTGGAAACACCTCTCCCTTGCTCTGCTCGCCAGTCAGCACTCGATCCTTCTGTTTGTCTGGGGGTAGCCAAGGCAGTTAAGAAGACGCGTTTTTCTAGTACCTTGCTCCCCTTAACCATTCCCATTTAATAGCTAGGGCGTCCCTGAATTTGATGATGAGCCTTTCCTCCTTTCTGGGGATCATGTGCTTGGTGGCTGGGTGCTCAGAGAGAGTTGGTAAGGAAGGAGGGGTGTGTGAGAGAGGTCAGTGCCTCCAGGTCTGGAAGGGGCCTCAGGAGACATCAGACTGGGTCCCTGAGCTCCTCATCTGAAAACGGGGCTTAAATCAGTTTACAGATCCAATGGCCATTTAGGTGACATTCCCATGTACCAATGTATAAGTCAGTCAGAGACAGGCAAGTAGTCAAGAAAATAGATAAAACAGAAGCTTGGGTCTGGAGCTTCCAGGGAGACCTTAGGGTTTGGAGCAAGGAGAAGCCTGCGTTTGGACAAAGCCCGAGCCAATGCCTGCCTACGTGTAGCAACAGACAAAAGTGTCACAGGCCCAGGGGACAGCCATGGAGAGCCTCCTCCCAGACTCTGGCACCATGGAAATTGGCAGAGCGTCTCAGGAAGAGGAAGTCGGCACTGATTTATACATCTCGCTCAATTCAGCTGATTAAATCCCCCTTGGCGTCTCCTCTAGAGCTGCCTTTTTTTCCCTCTTGGACTGTCTCTGGCCCAAGAGCTGAAGGAGTGTCCTATAAATAAGCTGCACCAGAAGTGAAGCCAAGCTCGCCCTCCTCCCACCCACCTGCTGCAGGCACAGGGCCTCTTGGGCTGGCTGTTCTGGGTGGGTGGGGCTGGAGGAGGCTTTGCTGCTATTCCTGGTTCACCTCTGCTGCTGTGACCTTGGGGAAGGGAGAAGGAGGCTCTTGCCTTGGCTTCCCCTTTCTGGGGCTCTGTGAGAGCCTTCCAGCCAGTGAGGTTTATTCTTGGAGCAGAACTCTGAGCCTTCCTGTTAGTGCAGTTCAAGTCTAAACCGGAGTCTAGTGTGTAGAAGCCTACAAACTAGAAGAGCCCAGAAAAGTCGCAATTCCAACTCCCCAAGGTATAAATAAAGCGTAGCAACCTTGTGATTTGTCCAGTGTCACATAGCTGGGTACCAACAACTTATTGGTAAAGATCATGGCTCTTTACCCTCAAATGCCCAAGGTGCACGTTGTGCCAGGTTCTGGGCTACAAGGTGCACCTTGAATCACGGGCAGTACATAAATAGTCAGGGTGAACAGACAAAAGCAACTAAAACCTAGAAGTCCAGAAGTAGCCTCAGAGGAAAGATGATCAGTTTGGGAATCAAGTCATGACATTTGTGTGGGCCTCGTCTCACCTCCTTATTGATAAAATATGACTGGCCCAGGGCTAACACACTGGAACCCTCAGAGCTTGACTTCTCAGCCATGAGGCTGCTCCCAGGTTGAGCCACCCTTGTTCCAAAGCCCTTGCCAGCCATTCTCACAGAGTGTAAACCAGTTCTGATGGCATCTGAAGCTGAAGCGAATTTGGAAGTTGCATTTAATAGAAGAGAGGACACTTTTGTGCCATTGCCCATAAAACCAGCAGAAGGAACTTTTCAAGAGTCTCTTGTTTGGAATCAATCACCTGTGCTATGGTGCTCCCCTTTTGGTAGGGATTTTTTGAGAATTTCGAGCATTAGAAAAGTTGTCTTAGGCTTTCTTTACCTCCTAAAAAGTATTAGCAAGGTTAGAAAAATATAACCAAAGTCAGTAGAAGAAATACAAAATCTATTCCTTAGGATTCAATGAATGCATTGTTGATTAGCCAAAGGCAGAAGGGTGAGCTACCACCTGGATGGTTCATCTGTCCACTCTGGCTGGCCCCCGATTTCGGGGCTTGGATATCCTCCATGCCAACTTACCAGGTCTGGGTAACTAAAGGCAATTTATGCATTGGATCAGATCCTTCTCTTTTCTCTCCTGCTCCCCATTCTCTGGGTTTTGGCCACAAGGTGATGAGAGTCAGCCAAATTCTACCAGCAAAGGAATGGAATAAAAAACTTTGGGGGTAGAGTCCATGGGCAGGGCTAGGTTGGCAACTTCTTAGCTGAGGCAAGAAAGAAGCAAAATCTTGGCATCCCTGAGGCCTAGGGAAATGATATTCATCCCTTACGTCTGCAAACATGAGCAGTTTCACAAACCTGCCTGAGCAGTGAGTTTTTTTAGACACAGATTCTCAGAACCAATAAAGAGACCCTCAGTGATCTCCCTCAGATGATCCCCAAATCAGGTGGGTCTGGAAACTACCTAGTTACCATATCCACTAAATATTAGAGAGCATTATTTCACCATGCTATTTCATTTTAATTTCATCGTCCCATTTCGGGGTCAGCAGGAGGGAGAGAATTCCATTTGCCTGGAGAGGAATCGAGGCCCAGAGAATGGAGGTGACTTCCCGAGATAAATTAGTTGTGCCTCAAATCTAAGCCCTCTAGCTCTGAAGGTAGCACAGAGGCTCACAGAGAAAGCATATGTGCTTGGGGGTCAGACAGACAGGCTCCAGTGCAAGCACACTGCCCGGCACATTTAGCCATCCCGTAATTTATTTCCCACTTCCTTTGGCTAAGGTCGCTCCACCAGGGAGTGGCACGGCAGGGATTTAAAAGCCTGTCATAGAAGTCTGCGGGCCACTTGGGTTCTTTACTTAGCAACGGAAGAGGTTCAGCTGGGTGGCACATGCAGCCAGAGAGGTAGGGACCTCGCCACATGTCCCCTTCATTCCTGCCTTGCCGCCTATGACGTTCCTGGGCGTCTGCTAAACCCCGGGATTCTTAGTTCTGTCTCAGGCTTGTTCTGAGACTCCACTTGGCGGGGATTTCCACTGGAGCCTCAGTCTCTAGCTCTGTAGCATGGACACCTTGGGGCTCTGCCTGCTGGGAACAGTCTGCAGGTGTTTTCTGAGGAAGGAACTCCTAAGACAGCAGCAGAAGTCCCCTGGGGAGCATCTGTTGGCTAAGCACACAGTAGTATTAGCTTCTGGACAGCGTGCTTGTGGGGCTTCGCCGACTCCAAGCCCAGGTGGATGCTCCTCTAGACCCAAATAAAGCTGCTCCTTAGACCCAGGCAGCGGTGAGAAGCCCATTTGATACAGTTCTAGTGACGTTTTTTAGCAGCCAGCGCCTCACATCCCTGCTTGAACTATCCAGCAACAAGGGGCTGAGCGCTAGTGATCCATCCCAGGAACTCTTGCCTTGTTCCACCAGGAACACGGCCGCGGTGTCCCCCAGCCTCTGGGACCTGCTTGAAACCTGGGAATGAGATGGAAACCAACAAGCTGGGCTCCACAGGCATCTTCCGAAGCTGCCCACTCCCGTTCCTTGGGTGGTGTTTGCTCGAGATACAAAGAGCCTCTCAGAAGGGGCAGAGAGAGCACGGTGGGCTGCAGGTGCGGACTGGCCGAGAGCTGGTGCCTCCTGAGCGCCACCTGCAGGCCTAATGCTACACCCGGCCCCGTCCCCACCGCGGTGGACTGCGCTCACTCTATTTAGACCTCAGTGGTCACTGGGTGAGTTTTACTCCAAATCTCATCTTGGAACACACACAAAAAGATGACTTCTTTGAAAGGAAGATCTTACTAGGAAACAGTGAGAGGGGGTGGGGAACTTCTGGAAGTGGAGTGCAGCGGGGTGCACACTAACTGCTTGCTAGTGACCCGGAACTCAGTCACCTTAGACAGAGCTGCCGGTCCTGTTATGCACCGTTAATAGGGGAAGGGCTTGAGTTGCCCAAGGAGACTTAATTCCACTCACGATAGAAATTCCTGCAAGAAACCATCACAGGACAAAGAAATGAAGTAGTGTAGCAAAGAAATTAACAGAAAAGTTTCCCTTTAAGTTATTTTCAAACAGGTCGAATTTTTAACTTACAAGGATGCCTGCGAAACAGAGAAATGAACTGGATGGACTTGCAAGAGGTCTTCCCAGCTGGGGATTGTAGACAACCCAACACCCTTCCCTAGGATTTATTGTGTGGGAGGGAAGGTAGGGGGAAGGAGGGAACAGGGAACCGGGCCCCAGCCGTGTGCCATCCTCCCCTTGGCCACTAGGGGTCACTACTGACCCACCAGCTCGGAGATGGCTGCCCACAGCCTCCCAGGAGGTGGCTTGGGAGGTTAACTTGCCCAGGCTGTGGGTGGAGGGGATAGGCTCCGAGGACCTCGCTTCTGGAAATCCTGTCCTGACATACCCGGGGCAGGGCCACAGCCCATGCTCTTCCCTGCTTCTGTCTGCTTTATATGCTGCCCCACAGCAGAGTGATCAGTTTTTTTGCAGGTATCTTCTTTCCCTAGCTTGGTTTACAGGTTTGTTGAGGAAAAGAGGGGGTCTTTCTTTGAACTCTGTGGGTGCTTGATAAACGTGTGGTCTGACAGGGCTTCAGCCGGGGATGGGGTGTGTGTGTGTGTGTACATGCATGACTTCGGGGCACAGGGAGGTTACCTCTGTCCTCAGATACCCCTTCCCAGCAGTGTCCCTCCTTCTGGCGGAGCCAGGGTCCTGTCTGAGACTGAGAAAAGCTAGTTTCCCAAACTCAGGGAAGCCAAGCACATATAAACAAGCCTCCTAATCCTGCTCTTGCTCCACCCCTGTTGGGGGCTTTAGTCTCCAGGGAAAGGCAGCTCTGGCCTGTGGGGACAAGCAGCAGCTGCTGCTCTTAAGGAACATTCCTTCTCAAAAGAGAGAAGGCTCAGGTTTCACTAGCCTGGCGGGAAGCTGCCCTTGGTCTCCTGGCCCCGGGGCTGGAGGGCTGCAGGCTGGGCCGGGGCAGAAGGGACAGCTTTAATAACGCCTATGGCAGGAACTGGGCAGTGTGAATTCAACTTTTTGCCACTTCAGTCTGGGGGTGTCTCCTTTCCATTTAAGTGGTGATCCCTCCAGGTTAGATCACACCCCTGTTCCCACCCAGCCTTACAACCCACAGGTCAGGTCATCAGGATGCTCAGCCACTGGGCTAAGGCAACTGCCCCCACCACTCCACCCCCTGCCATTTTTCAAAATGCAAAACTCCTTGTAGGTCAATAGGCAAGTTCCCCTTTTCCCAGGTGCGGAAGTGTGGACTGGTTCCCTTCCTGTCCTGTCAGGGGGTTGTAGAGCTGGAATGACCTGTGTTCACTGTGTGCTTCTCTTCTCTCTACTTCAATCTATCTGCAAATTCAAGTTCTTGCTTCCCAGAAATTTGCTTCTTCCTTTCTAGTCCCTAAACCGCTGACTTATAGTTAGGTAGGGCCATCCCTCCCCACCCAAGACCCAGAATCCCTACTTCTCCTTCCTATGTGTCACAAAATATATATATAATATATCACCATATAGCAAGAAGAACATTGGCTTTCGAGTAACCCTTGTAGACTCTGCCACTTACTAGGTATGTGACCTTGAGCCAGTGTCTAAACTTCTTTCAGTTTCTCTTTCCTTTGCTGTAAAGTGGAGAAAATAATGTGCACCTTGCAGCCTTGTGAAGAATAATTTAGATAACATTTCCAAAGCGCCTCGGATATACTGTGTTTGAGATAGAAGGAACTCAAGAACTGTTCACTGTCTGCTCTCCCTTTGCCAGCTCTTCTTTGGGCAAAAAAGATGTGGCTACTCAATTGACTTGTCTGTAACATGTCTCCAGCCCTGGCCCCCTTGCCTACATTCTTCATCACCTTTAAAATCTTTAGCTGCTGTCCACCACCATCAGCCTCAAACACACCCCCCATCAAATTGACTACGATGTACTCTATCATTGCATTTTGAGGGCAAGGACTGTGTCACACTTGTTTTCATATCCTCATAACTCAGCAGGCTCAAGAGGTGCTCGAATAGATTGCATGGTGCACGGGATGAATGGACGCACAGTGCATGGATGAATGGACTCTGGTGCACGGGATGAATGGATGCGCGGTGAATGGATGAATGCCTGGAGCCACAGTGCATGGTATGAATGGCTGCTCCCCTCTCCACCTCATCTCTATCCCTTGAGGGATTCTGATAGGCTCTCTCTGTTCCTCTCCTTCCCCCAGACTTCCTGCTCCATAGGAATGTACACCTCTAGAGCTGTCAAATAGGCTACCAACTCTCCCCAAGCCTACCTGAGATGCCCCATCACTGAGAAGTCATCTTAACACTGGTGAATCTATGACTTCTCCGGTCACAACAAGCAAACCCCCCACTAGTCTCTCTAATCTATACGGAGGTTTGTTTAGCCCACCTCTGGGCAGGACCAGGGTCTGGCTGTGAAACAAAGCAATGGAGGCTGGGTCTGAGGTCTGGGCTGTCCCTGGGGAGGATGAAGGATGCTAAGTGATGAGTGCAGACTGCCCAGTCCAGACCCCTGCTGACTTCTCCTCCCTCGTCTCTTTGGCTGCTTCTTTCCTCCGTACTCGTCACCGGCATGTTCTGTGGCTTACATAATTTGTTTAGATCTTTTGGTGTGACCCATAGGCCCCTCCCACTGAGACTGGGAGCTCCTCCTGGGCTAGTCACCAGTGTCTGTTCTCATAAGACCTGGCATAGCACATACCGTAAGCGCCCCCCAAGTGCAACTGAATGAGAACTGTGGCTCAGTTCAATTTGGCCAGAAGAGAGCTGAGGCTTCTATCTCCACGGAGAAAGAAAGATGAATTAATACTTGAGTGAGGTGGGAGTTAGGTCCCCTCTAATGGCATGGTTTAGTTTATGCCCTGGGAGGACAGGTGAACCCACACTTGGTGTGCAGACTGAGTCTCCCTGCCCAGAATGCAGCCCCTTTGAGAAGCCTGGGCTCTGAAGGGTATGGAAGCCTTGGTGTCACTGGGTGTAGCAGGACACGATGGGTTTCTGGGGAGGTGAGAAGAGCCCGCTGTGGCCAAAGTCCTTGGAAGCCTGTTTTAGTTCTGCTGGGCAGAGCATCTGCCACTACTTCCCACCTGCATTCCGCCCCACAGAGAAGAGTCACATAGAAATGGAAGGCGGAGGAAGGCATCCACTCAGCTCCCAGAGCTGCATGGAGGACACGGTGTGGCCCCTGAGACCGGGTGTACCGTCTGAAAACAAAGATGTCTCCCACTTTGCAACACAAGGCTGGATGATTAGCACACAGGGAAAGCCATGAGCCAGCAGTTTGCAACAAAGCTGGCAGGTGGCTGGAATGTTGATCTGGAGGATCATATTCCAGAGGGAAGACTCCCCTTCCCAGGCCAGGCTGGCGCTCAGTATGGCTATTTCAGGCTGGGAGGGATTAAGGTTGAACCATGACGAGCACACGTGTGCACACACGCACACACGGACCACCCTGACGCTGCTTCTCTCTCTCCTCTCCCTCACTGACTCCTGTGCCCTGAACTGGAGATGTCAGGGGCACTGAAAGTTCCTGGTCCCTGTTTCTTGGCAGCCCTGGGTGTCTTCCTCCCGGGAGAGCCGTGCCAGCCCCCATGCCTACCTGACCTGGGAGTGTAGATGGGGACAGCACATGACACGCCCCTGCTGACCCCCTCTCCAAGTACCTAAGACTGTACAGAGCACAGCCCTCGTCTTGTGACTCTCTCCATCTCACTGTGGCTGCCCTTCCTCTTTCTTTCCCTCCTTTTTCTCAACATCACCCCCCTTTTTCTCAGTCTGCAGGTCTCCCTGCCACCTTCTTTCCTTGGCTCTTTTCCTCCAGTTCTCCAGCCTGTTTCCAACTCACTCCTGAACACTGACCCTCGGGATTGGTCCTTCTTTCCCCTTTATCTTTCTTCCTGTGTCTCCTTTCTTCCTCTTGCCCCTCTCCCCATTGCATTTGTTCTTCCAACAAATCCTTCCTGGCCATTTATCATGCACGAGATTTTGTGGCAGCCACTGCTGGGCTCATGAGGGAAAGTGCAACAAGACTCTGAAGGAAGGAGTCTATTTCAGGAGAATATCAGCAAGCGGAAGCCTGGGCGGCTGTTTTGAGGCCCATGATAAAGTGATTTGGTGATTTCAAATATATAAAATACTGTCTCTACTCAAAAAGTGTTTGTTGTTTGGGAGAAGAAAATGAGGCCTCCACCAGCACCTATCATAGAAAGCCACATGTGATATTTGCAGTATCAGTGGCTCAGTGTGCTCTGGGAGTTAGCAGAGAGCAGGCAAAGTTCATCCTGGCGGGGTTCAGAGAAGCCTGGGGGAGAGCAGCCCTGCTGTGTGCTTGGGGAAAAGGCTGGGATGAGTCTGCAGAGAAGTAGGGTCGGGGAAGGTGTCACCCACACTCACAGGCATGGGCAGCCTGATTAGCTCAGAAAGGGTGGCTGAGGCCAGACCCAGCAGGACCTCAAATGGCAGGTGCATGGTCACAAACACTGGGGGCTGGGGTGGGATGGGGCGGGGGGTGCTGAGCAGGAGAAAGATATGAACAGAGCTTGAGGAAGACGGATCCAGCAGCTGAAACTTAAGGGATGCATGAGTGTGTGGGCAGGCTAAAGAGTGGCCAGGAAGATGGGAGGGCAGGTTAGAAGCTCCTTTAGCAGAAGATGAGTAAGTCCCCAATTTACCCACTGATGCCTGAACAAAGGAGGTGGTATCCCTCAGAGAAAATGAAGGGACAAGTTTGCGTAATACCAGAGAGGAAAACCTCTCTGAGTCTGTCTTTCCTTCTCTTTCTTGGTGTCTCCCCCCTCCACCCTGCAATTGTCTGATCTCTTTTCCCAGGGGATCAGAGGCCTTTCTGCCCTGGCTACCCCCGAGCCAGCTTTACCCCTAGGCAGAGACCTGATGCTTCCAGTGATGGCAATCAAAGTTCTTCCCTCTTTCCTCAAAGCTCCAAGGGCCTGAGCACTGGGATCCCCAGGTGAACTGATTTTGCAGCAGCCTCTCTGAGGCCTAAATCACCCAGAGCCCATGTTATCCTTCTCTGCCAACCCTGTTCCTCCAATGACCCTCCTTCCTGCAGCCTAGTGCATTAGCCTCAGGCCCCCCACCCTGAGGGGGCCGCTGTGGCTGTTAAGCCCTCTGCCCCTCCTTCCTCCTCCTACCACCCTGGTACACCCCCAGCTCCGGAGCTCAAGGTAGAGTTGGAGGGCCCAGGAGGGGAGAGCCAGTGCCTCTCCAAGGACCTGATTATTTCCAAAGACTTGTGCTAATTTTCTGATATGATCCTCACATCTCTGTGAGGCACTAAATCCTCATTACTTTTCCTGACCGATGCATTCTAATTAGATCAACACTTAAAAAAAATTCACAATAGCCACAGGATGGCTTTCCATCTCATTAACTCCTCACTTATTATTTTCATGAAAATTACTGATAAAAATGTGCATCTCCATTTGGTGAGGCCTCACAGCCTCCTCAGCTCCTATCTCGCATCTCTCCCATCACCGGGACTGCGCAGCGTCACCATGGTAACCCACAATAATAGAAACTAATAAATTACAAACGAGATGCTCGTTGAGCAATTATTGTCCTCTTTTATGCAAGTTTCTTGCTAATTTTGATCATAAGGGAAAGTACAATAAGACTCTGAAGGAATGAGTCTATTTCAAGAGAATATTAGCAAGCAGAAGCCTGGGCGGCTGTTTTTAGATCTGTAATAAAGTGATTTGGTGATTTCAAGCATGGGAAGAGGGAAATAAACTTCTTGCCCTGTGTTCTGGGCAGTCCTCCCTTTCAGGTCTCACAAAGATCCCAGTGAGTGGACTGGGTGTGATACTGAGTGTATCTTGTGAGCTTGTTGTCAAGATGGGCAAGGCCCGACTGGCCTTCCAGAGGTCAGCCTGCCCTGTCCCCGGCCTCAACCGACTGCAGAGATGGGGTATGTTTGCTATTTCTTCAAGGCCTACAGACAAAAATGGTGTAACCTCAGTAACTCTTCTCAGTACATCTTGCTGCTTATTCATATAAAGTTTACCAGTACCCCACACTGGCTGTCTAATGACAAGCGGCTATAGGAAGCCTCTTGAGGGACCCTCTGTGTGTTTGTCCAGCACCTAGGAATAATGGGGCGAGGCCACAGCATCTGCAGGTGCCAGTGAGTTACCCGAAAGTTGTGGCGAGGCAGCTTTCTTGGTTTACGAGTTTAGGGGAAACTAAACCAACTCTTGCCCAGAGCTTGCAGTCACCATTTCTGCATTTCCCTCTTCCCAGGAAGGTGGCAAGTGAATCTTGGAAGGGCGTGGTTTGAGGTGACATTTACAGTGGCCTCAAGCCTTGGGGGGACAGACCAGGTGAGTGGCTAAAGAATAATAAGGAAGAAGCAGTTGCAGGGGAAGCTGGCTTCATCTATGATACAGGCGGGATTCAGGAATGACTGCTTTTCTCAAACCCCCCTTGTTGGGAACACAGAGAGCTCGGCGGCTGCAGCCCTCTAGGGAAGGCTGTGGGGCTGGGACACCTGGGCCCATTCCTGGTTCATCCCCAAGAAAGCTGCCATCACCGTGCTCAGGAAGCCCAGAATTATTTTGGACACTGTCCCTCTCAGATCTGGTCATTTTCTAGGGAACGCTGATGGCCTGGCATGGCAGAGTCTGTGTATAAAGGGGACTGTGCCACCCCATGCTGTAATCAGAAGTGGGTCAGAGGAGGGCCTCTGTAGTGGAAGGATCCATCGGGCCTAATCTGAAGGCCACCAGGGAAGCTTCCTGACATCTGGCTTAAGAGATGGGTGCCGGCTGTGCCTATTACCTGTGAATGAAGGTTAATGGAGGGCTGGTTGGGGGAGTAGGGGCCCCCGAGGTCGTTCCTGAGCAGGTTGTCGCTGTGCATCTTGGTTTTGAGGCAGGTGATATAACGGTTACAAAAGTCCTTACAGAGTTCGTTGACTTTCTCCAACTCCAGCAGGTGGATTCTCAGGACTTGGATCGCCTTCACCATCTGCGAGAGGGAGGAGAGGTAAGCCCGGGTGTTGGTGCCACAGTCCCTTGCTACCCAGTCCCCCTGCCCCAGGCACGTGCTTTCTACACTTGGTCTTAGCCAGAGGCTGAGAGGGCACCCGCCTTCTCTCCTAGTTATGGCTCATGCTGATCATTCCCCTGCTTTGAGCACTCTGTTATCACAGCTGTTCTGGAGGCAGCTGTGGCATTCTGAGAACAGCACTGGCCTTAGAGACAGAAGGCCTGGTCTAAGCCCCGGGCCTGCCATTTGCTATCTGTGTGACCTTGGGCAAGTTGCTTAAGCTCTCTGCACCTTAGTGTCTAACAAATGGGGATAATTATCCTCTCCCTAACAACTTTACAGGTCTGCAGAGAGTATCGTATGAGGGGATGGGCATGATAGCATGCTGTAAGGTGTGAAGTACTGAACAAGCAGAAGGGAGATGAGGATCAGAGTTTCTTGCAAGTGCCCCAGGAGGTCAGGAACTGTCTATTCTTAAACACATGTTCTGAGCACTTCATGTGATATGGGCTACCCTGTGGACAGCCATTGATACGTGCTGACTGACCGAATAATCCAGCATGACTTAGCTGGGCACTGGATGCCTAACTCTGCCGTGTGGCCTTGTCTGTGCCCTTTGGCTAGTTGTGTCTGTTGCCGCTTCAAATGGACATTCCTAACCTCCTCATGGCCACAGGCTGTTTTGCAATTGAAGCTATAATCTTTATTGCTGTTGTTATCACACACACAAAAAAAACACTAAGGAATATATAGAAAGCAGGGGCAAAAAAAAAAAAAAAAAAAGCTGTTCTTTCATCTAATCACCCTAAGAGAATGAGAGAATGATCATCATTTTAAAATAGTTCTTTTTTTTTTTTTTTTTTTTTGGGACAGGATCTCACTCTGACTGTCACCCAAGCTAAAGTGAAGTGGTATAGTGATAGCCCACTGCAGCCTCAAACCCCTGGGCTCAAGCCATCCTCGCACCTCAGCCTATTATGTAGCTTGGACTACAGCACACACCACCAACTCTGGCTAATTCTTTCATTAATTTTTATTTTTTTATTTTTTATTTGTGGAGACAGAGTCTCATTTTGTCACCCTCAGTAGATTGCCGTGGCATCACAGCTCACAGCAACCTCAAACTCCTAGGCTCAAGTGATTCTCTTGCCTTGGTCTCTCAAGTAGCTGGGACAACAGGTGCCTGCCACAATGCCTGGCTATTTTTATAGACGAAGTTTTGAACCTGTGAGCTCAGGCAATCCACCCACCTTGGCCTCCCAGAGTGCTAGGATTACAGGTGTAAGCCACCATGTCCGGCCCTATTTTTTTTTTTTTTTTTTTTTTTTTAGAGATGAGGTTTTACTATGTTGCCCAGGCTGGTCTTAAATTCCTGGACTCAAGTGATCCTCCCCCCTCAGCCTCCCAAAGTGCTGGGATTATAGGCATGAGCCACTACACCCAACCTAACAATGTTTTAGTAACTTTGTGCATACACTTTTATCTCCTATTTTATCTCTTAATTTAACAAATGTATTTTTCAAAGTATAAGAATTGTTCCCCTATTTTGTCTTTTAAATAGTGAGAAGGCAGGGATGATGTCTAACTTGCTTACCACCAGCACATATGGACATTGGACAAATATTTATTGAATGAAAGTTGTTGCCTAGACATATTTTTCAGTATTACATTTTACTCCATGCCTGTGCCATACTTAACCAGCCCTCTTTTGTTGGCATTTTGATTACTTCCAATTTTTTAACTTTATAAAAGAATCTTACGGTAAATATTTTCTAAGCTCATAAGCCTTTTAAAAATATTTCTGCGTTATTTCCTTAGGATGTATTCCCTAAAGTGACAGGTATGGACTCCTGTGGTTCATGATAAGTGCTGCTAAATTGATTTTCAACTGGGGGTTGCTCAGATGGTGCTGGAACAATTGGACATCCACAAGCAAAGAAAAAAAAGAGAACTTTGATTTAAACCTCATACCTAATATTCAAATTAACTAAAAATAGATCAAAGACCTAAATATAAGACATAAAACTTTCAAAAAAAATAGAAGAAAATCTCTAGGATCTAGAGTAAGACAAAGAGGTCTTAGAGTTGACACCAAAGCATTGGCTATCATCAAAATTAAAACTGGTTGTTCATCAAAAGACCCTGTGAAAGGATGAAAAGATAGATTGGGAGAGAATATTTGCAAACCATACATCTGACAAAGGACTTGTATCTAGAATCATAATACATATCTCAAAATGAAACAGTAAAGTGACAATCAACCCATTGAGAATGTGAGCACATGATTAGGCATTTTACTGAAGAGAATATACGGATGGCAAATGAGTACATGAAAGGTACTCAATGTAATTAGCCGCTGGAGAAATGCAGGTTAAAACCATGACGAGATGTCACTACACACCTATCGGAGTGGTTAAAAAACAAAGCAGTGATAACACCAAATGCTGGCGAGGAACTGGAAACTGCATCTCTCATACGTTGCTGGTGGGAATGTAAAATGGTACAGCTACTCTGAAAAACAGTATGACAGTTTCTTGCAAAATGAAATATGTGCTTACCATACGACCCAGCAATTGCACTCTTGGGCATTTATCCCAGAGAAATAAAAACATATGTTCACACACACACACAAACTGTGTACAAATGTTCAAAGCAGCTTTACTTCTAATAGTCAAAAATTGGAAATGACCCAAATAGACTTAGAGAGTGAGGGATAAGGACCCTGTGGTTCATCCACATCATGGAATACAACTCAGCAATAAAAAGGAAGGCGCTACCGGCACACTCGACAGCTTGGACGGATCTCAAGGGAATTATGCTGAGAAAGAGAAGCCAATCTCAAAAGGTTATATGATATATGATGCCATTTATATAACATTCTTGAGGCGACGAGATTATAGAAATGGAAAACAGATCAGTGGTTGGCAGGGGTGGCAGGGGCGCAGTGGAGGTGACAGGGAGGAACTGTTCTGTATCTCAGCGATCACGGTGCTTACATGGATGTGCACGTGTGATAACACTGCAGAGAACTGAGAACACGAACACACACACACACACACACACACACACACACAGACATGAGTGCATGTGAAAGCCGTGTAATCTGAATAAAGTGGGTGGATGGTTCCTCATTGTGAAATTGTGCTATGGTTATTCAAGAGAGGAATCAGAACCTCTGTTTGCACAATTGCATGTGAATCTGCAATTATGTAAAAATAAAAATTTAAAAAAGGAAGGGCTTATTGCCTTTCTATATCCATTTGTGTCGACACAAGCAATATATGGAAGCCTGTGTTTAATCTTTCCAGTTTTTGGCTAGCATTTTGATGCCTAAGGAAGAGTTCAGGCAGTATAAAAAGGGTTGAAAACAAGGAAGGAACTCTCTCCCAGATAATTTTGACTGTGAGGTGTGTGTCGAGCGGTGTGGCTGGAAGCCAGTGTCACACTCTGCTCTCAGCCTCACTGGCATTCCAAGTGGAGACCCACAGTCCCTGGGCTGGGCTTGTGGACTGTCTGATGGGCAGGGATTGTGCTCAGCTAATTAAGGGTTTCCGGAGTACTAAATTAGTCTAAGTGTCACTCAAAGGCAGAAACCAACAATTGCGTGTCTTCATGCAGGGCTCAGTCACAGGTAGCAGAGGAGTGCGACCCCTGTGGGGCTGGGGCTGAGGGACACTGAGCAATTCTAGGGGAAGGGGAGGACGGTGACCTTAGTATGGGGCATTTGGACCAAAAACTGAAGTCAGGGGCTTAATAAAGATTTAGTCTTGTGAAAGTTTCCTAGTTGACCTTGGCCATGAAGATTTTAGTTTATGTCTCTCAGAGTAATTAGCACAAGCTAAGCAATCAAAGATGGATTGATAACACTACCCGGACTTTCTTGGTTCTTACTATGTCTCAAGCACTGTGTGAAGCCCATTTCATGCCTTATTTTATTTATTCCACACAACCACCATGGCAAGTAGGTGCTACTACTGTCTGCATTAAGAAAATAAATACAGAGAGACTGAGTTTTACCTGTTTAGCGTGACAGGGCTGGTAAGTGAGATGCAGCCTGGCTGCCTCATCCCCGAGCCTGTGTTGCTTCACCCTCAGTACAAACTCTCGGGAGTTTTGTAGGTAGAGAAAATAGGAGTTTAAAGGGTGTGTGGTTTGGTGGAAAAGTGGCTTAGTGACAGGAAGTACGGGGCTCCAGGAAACCCAGTTAGCTTTTACGACACTAAGGTGTAGGGTTTTCAGAGCACTCCTGGGTAACGTGCCTTCATTTCTCTTTGTGATTTTTCATCTCTCACTCCTGGCCTCGCCCCCCAGGGTCACAACGCTGCACCATCATAAGTGGCTGCTTCCTTATGTGTAAAAAAGGGTTGGATGTTACGCCCTTTCCACTTTCTGATTCTCTGAACGATACCAGGAATTCTGTCCTCATTTTGCTGACAGTGCTGGACTGGGCCCCCCAAGTGGCCTGGGCCAGCTTCTAGGTGAGTGGGTTCAAACTCACCAGGACACAGGCTGAATCTTCTCCTTTGAGGCTCTCCTGGTCATTAGGAGATGACCTTATTGCCAAGGACCATCTCTATGTTCTCCAAAATTTCTCCTGTCTTAATACGTAAGTGCTAACTTAGCAGCCTTCTGTACGTACCAAGAATATCCAGTACCTCCGTCAACACAACTTCCTTCAATTTATTTTTATCCGTTCAACAAATATTGAATCTTACTATTAGGGCATACACTGGCCAAGCATCTGACTTGAATGAATTGTTCAATTAGCTTTCTTTTCTCCGTACAAAAATAATGGTCAATTCCTTAAACCTTTCTTCTCTTTCTCCTTCCCTCTCTCCTTTTTTCCTTTCTTCTCTCAACTTTTATTTCAGATGATTCTGCATTTTTTAATTTTTTTTTGAGGCAGAGCCTCAAGCTGTCACCCTGGGCTGAGTGCTGTGACATCACACCTCACAGCACCTCCAACTCCTGGGCTTAAGCGATTCTCTTGCCTCGGCCTCCCAAGTAGCTGGGACTACAGGTGCCCGCCACAACGCCCGACCATTTTTTGGTTGCAGTTGTCATTGTTGTTTGGCGGGCCTGGGCTGGATTCGAACCCTCCAGCTCAGGTGTATGTGGCTGGTGCCTTAATCGCTTGAGCCACAGGGGCCGAGCCTGATTCTGCATTTTTAATCAACATTCCATTTGCTAATTTATTTTAAAATCTTCTTGGTAATACACACACAACTACATATTCACACACATAACACACAGAAAAGTATCCATAGCTCTTCATTTATTTTAAATATATAACCAATATATACTTATGAAAATACAGATGAGTAAAACAAAATAAAAAATAAAATTTACTCAAAATAGCTTTGCTCAAATGAAATACAGACACGGAGTGTTTAAACTGGATCTGGGGCACAGTGGACAGAAATGCACCTACCTTTTGGTCTAATGACGCACAGCTGACGGGCTACTTTTTTATGGGCTAGTGGAATTGGTTTCAAGATTTGAAAAGGTAGAGTAAATCGTAATGGTATTCTGAGGCAACAGGTATGTAGGACCTAGTCCATATTAGAGAGAAAGATGGGCAATGTGGTCAATATGGGAAGAGCTCCTGGCACAGCAGAAAGCCTGGGGGGTTCAATGTCACCCAGCCTGGCTTTGAGGCTGGCGCGATTGGGCAAATTCTCTGACTTTCCTAAGCGTCAATGTCCTCCTTTGTAAAATGTGGTTCATGATCATCCCTAACTCATGAGATCTGATAGAAGCTAAAGGAGACACCTGGTCATAATGTGACGATGCTTTGTAAACTGCAGTAAGCCAAAAGCGTGCAAGTTTTTTTTTTTAAATCTCTTTTAATAATTTCTAATATCTCCTTGGCTTTGCTACTGCTGTTCTATATTCAGTCAGTGAAAAAAATAGTAATTTTGGATTTTTGCCTCTAAGTCGGAAAACTTTGACTTATTAAACTATTTTTCTGAATTATCAGGGTCATGTGCAAAGTTATTCCAATCTTTAGCAATAACAATGACGCTGAATTCATAGCGTCCTTAAATGCAACGAATCTTTGATTACTTTCCCCAGGTTTTGCTTCCTCTTTCAGCTTTGCCCCTTCATTTCTCTTTCAAAATAAAGCTCCACCCCTCTTCTTCTAAGAAGCCCCCTTCCAGCAAGCAAAACGAGATGCCACCTCCCATTTTTAGTTTCCTATCACTGTACGTGAGCCCTGGAGTCCCAGGAAAGTACACAAGACCCGGGCTTCTTGTTTTTCATAAAGTCACATGGTGTGATGTCTCAAGTCTATTTTTTTCCTGCCTGGTTATTTTAGAAAAGTGGTTTAAATTTATACGTAAAATTTAGGATGACAATAATATCCTCACTTTAGGGCCGTTGTGGAAATTGGATAAGACCACGTATGCACACGGGCGGTGCACACAGTAGCTAGTCAATAAATGTCAATCCTTCATGCCACTGCGGCCTTCCTCCAAGTGCCTCTCTAAATAGTTGGGTCTCTTGGAGTCACCTCTTCACTTGATAATAACAATCCCTTGCCTTTCAAAACTATACATAGCACTTCATAATTTATAAAATGCTTTCTCTCCATTATCTCATTTCGGTCTCATCACCACAGGGACGCAGGAACTATTATCTCTCTCCTGTAGATAAGGAAATTGAGGCTCAGAGATTAGGCAACTCACTCAATCCCATGTAGGTATTAGGGAGGTATCTTTGCCTTGGGAGTAAAGTCTTTTCACCCTCTCTTTTCTCTTCTACAATTTGGGAAGCTGGAACTATTCCCCCTCACTGACCGGGGGGGGGGGGGGAGGGGAAGAATTTAAAAACACCCATTATTTAATGGCATCTGATATTTCCTGTGGGTCACTGGGGCGGCCAAAGCTAAATTCTAATCAGGAATTTTTCCAGACCAGGCCAGATTGGCCCAACCACTTGGAAGTGTGGAGATAATGAGGACAAAAAAGGGGACGTGGAAAAAAGTGAATGCTGAGGACTTAACTACTAGATGATTGAGGACAGAATGAATATTTTATGGAAACCCTTGTGTGAAGAAAGTTAAATCCTTTTGAGTCAATAACCTGACGTGTACTCTCTGATGGCCTCAGAATTTGGAGACGCAGTGTGGTACAGAGGCTTTGGAAGTTAGACCCACTTGGTTCAAATCCAAGCTATGTCAATTACTGATTGTAGGGCCCCTAGTCCTTGATTTTTCCCTCTGTTAAATGGGGATATTAACAACCCCCTCAGAGGGTTATTGTGAGAATTAAATAGCAAAGTAGGGTATTGAAGGGCAGGGGTTTTGGAGGCTAAGAGTCTTGAGTCTTCCACTTATGGTGAGACCTTGAGCAATTTACATCATCTTTGAACTTTAGTTTCCTCACCTATAAAGTAGGATAATAACAGAGACTCCTCCGAGTGGTACTGAGGATTAAATGAGGTGTGTCTAGGAAAGAGTGAAAAGGAAAGCTGAACCATAAAAAGGTGTGAAAAGAGATTAGCTATGGGATGGTGTGACTGGACTGTTTAGAGTGTGGCCTGGGGGGGCTCCAGTCCAGCACTGTGTGACCCCGGCCTGGGTCCTGCAGCTGCGTGATCCTGTGTTCATGATTTTGTCCCTTGTCTCAATTGCTTCATTTTAAAAGGGGAAGGGTAATATGCGCCTTGTGGGTTTGCAAAGAGGATTAAATAAGATAATACATGTAAAGTGTTAAGAACAGTACCTGGCACCTGGTAAGTGCCCTATAAATGTTAATTATTACGAGCACTGACGATTCTTATTTCCTTTCCTGTTCCTGGTGTCTGTGGGACTATCTGCTCCTGTCCAGGCAAAGAGGGTCTGGATTGAAGGCTGAAGTGAATACTTCTCTGAATGGGGCTGGCCCAGGGTCTCTGTGGGCCCAGGGCTCTGGCCTGACTCCATCGTGGGCCTCCTTATTCACAGCCTCTGGCCTCTGGCCCTCCCTCTTCAGAGTGGGCCCAGGGGTCTGGGGGGCCCTGTTTTAGAGCTGGCTTTGCGGTCAGGCAGCCATAATCTGTCCCTCGAGTCACACCAGAGTCTCATTAAAACGTGCCCCATAAATGTTAAAAAATTTACACATAAAAAAATTCCATGCATGAAACTGAAACCGTACGTTTTACAGCCTCAGTTTGAAATCTTGCATAATATATAAAACCTTGGCCCTGCACTGGGGGCCCATAAATCAGATTTTATAAAACAAAAAGCTTTTACCTTTCAAAGGGGTTTGGGGAACTTGCAAATTTTACAAACTTTACCAACTGCCAGTCAGAGGCTGCTGGGCCCAAGGAGGGGATCCACGGGCTGGGTTAAACAGGCCTGGTGAGAACCTGGCGGCTGCCGGTGGCTGCGGGAATTGGAGTAGAGAGTGTGAACCACAAAGCCCACCTTGCCCTGGGGAGCTAGCCTGGGACATTCCAGCATGGCCACTGGGAGGGTGGAGAGGCTCAGAGCCTGGGCGCCAGGGGGAGCGGTATTGACCGCAGCACTTCATTTGTATATGAGGACTTTGATACCATCAGGGATGAGGCAGTGGAAGGAGCACAAAATTGGCAGTCAGCAGGTCCTGGCAAGTCACCTGCTTCTCTGGACCTATGTCTGAAGGTATAAAACGAGAGGGGAGTCGGTGGGGAGGCCTTGCTGCTCCCTGAGGGTGTGTTTTCCCTCCTAAGTTCTGGGATTTCTCTGATTCCGTTTTTCCTCCAGTAGCTGGAGCAGCTGGCTAGCAAGGGGAAGGAGGTTCCCTCTGAGATCTACAGCCTGAGTGCCTCTCACTGACCTTTGGGGCAGGTCGGGGAGAATGTGGGGTGCACAGAAAGGCAATCTGTTTGGGGAAGAGGAGGGTGGCTGGCTGGGATGGGGAGGCTTCTCCATGCCCGGTGGGGCTAGAGACCCTGGGCTTGCAGGCTGGGGAGAAAACAGGGCCCGGGTGGGGCTTGAGGGCCCCGGGAGGGGGCGGACTTCCGAGGGGGCAAAGTTTTGGGGGACCCAAGTGCCCTCCTGACAATCCTGCCCATGAAAGTCAATATTCAAGGGCAAAGGAAAGCCGCCCTGACACACATATATATAAAAAATAAATCTCTCAATTATCTCAGCTCATTTGCTTGGGGTCTCTCATTTTATGTCCCTGCTCGGCTGCGCAGTATATCTGTCCGGATAAAGAGTTACAGTCCGTTGGGCTACGTGTGCGGGGTTGTAAAAAATACAGATGCCAAATTAACTGGCTGTGGCACTTGGCAGCTGATTGAGCTGATAATGACGCGATCTGACCTTTTTCTAATTTCTAATTATGTGCATCTCGGCTGTGCTGGCTACATGATTCTCGTTCCAATCATGGCTGGTGGGCCTCTTCATCTCCCCACCCCCACCCTGACACAGGACCAGGAGTGGCTGTGGCAAAGGGCACTGGGTTGACTCCCCAAATAAAGTTTCAGGATCCTGGCCACATGGCCTCTTCTGCAGCTCCAGTGGTGAGGTTGGAAAGCTGGGACAATTTTTGGGAGAGACGCTGCATTCAAGATTAACCTTCTGGATGCCAGGCATTTTTAAAGGTCATTTCCATGAGCCATCTCATTAATTTTGTATTATGATGACATGAGATGGGTGAAGTAGAGCTTACAGGTGAGGAAACTGAGCTTCAGAGGAGTGAAGTCATCCAAGTCACCCAGAGTAAGGGGTGAAGCTAGGGTCAGGTCTTTTGCCTCTAAGCGCTCTTCCACATCTCTCCATTTATATAATCAATCCGTTAACCAATCATCAACCAGTCTTTGCAGCTAAATCATCTGGATAAATCAGGTCCACTTGAATAGATGGAACGTCCAAGGCTTGCTCCACCTACTACTACAACCCCGGGGAGCTAGCCAGGGACACTCCAGCATGGCCACTCCTATCACGTGGAAATGGGGAGGTGGATAGGGTCACCTGCAATGGAAGACCAGGGAACACTGAGGTCTGAGGCCCTAGGGTGGCTTCTCCAATATCAATGCCCTTGGCTCAGGCTTGGTGCATAGCAGATGCTCAACCAGGTTCTACTGGATCGATTAGAAATACGATTCTTTAAGTGAACAGAACCCTGAGAGCCCAGGCAGAGTCTGGCCACCTGGCTGTTCTCCAGGCTGTGCTGGAATGGGGGGCTGCCTTTGGTGGGTCTTCATAGCTCACCAGCAGGTGGTGGCAGGCACAGCATTTAAAGTTTCTTTTCCTAAGACTCTTACCCCTTAAGAAGGTTTAAATTCTTTCACATTACTTAGTCTAATTTTAGGCACTTCCTTACCAACTCAGGCCACAGTTTCTTTTTGTGCTATGTAAGGGGAGTGGGCCTTGGCCCCCAAGGTCTAGTTCAGCTTCCACAAATATGGTGGCCTCATCTGCTGTTTCCTTGGCTTTCATGGGTCTGGGTTCTGAGGATCTGCTCCCCAACTGCAGTCTGATTCTCACCAGCCAAAGACCAGGGCAGGGCCAGAAGAGCCTGCAGTTAATATCTGACACCATGCATGGGGAAGCTTTCTCAGGGGATCTGTGAGGTAGCAGGAGGTAGGGCTGCTGACTCCCAGCCAGGGAGAGGGAGACCCAGGGACAAGCAGAGGTGGGTGTAGGGCTCTCACAGATGCCTCCACTAAACACTCCTGACAGCGGCGGGTGCTTATCCTCTAGATGAGGCCTGCTCTGCTCTCTAAACACCAGCCCATTACAACATTTACACATTTCCAGCCCAGGGTAGGTGCTCCTGGCAGCTCTTCTGGACTTCATAAAGTACCATCTTCAACTCTTGAGAGAAGCAGTGGGGTGGCTAATTCACAGCAGGAAATAATACCAAAGTCATTTCCACGTGTTCTGCAGATGCGTGTGTGTGTGTGTGTGTTGTGTGTGCACATACGTGCTCTTTCTCTCCCTTTTTGGGACCCCATTTGCTTTTCTGTTTCCCTTTTGGGAGCAGGTACCAGCTAAACTCCGCAAGTAAGAGGTCAGCATTCTAATCCATCAATTTGAGGAGGACAGCTTTCCAGAGTTGCCAAATTCACCGTGCATAATCTGGGTAATCCACCCATGGAAAAATCGAGAATTGGGGTTAATAATTCCAGGATGACTCAGGTGAGGAAGAGGCTGAGCAGGCCCTCTATTGTCCTCTCTCCACAGAATTCCCAGGGTTAGAGGAGAATCGCAGGTGTCATCCAACCCAGTGGTTTCCAGACCTGACTGAGGATTGCAACCACCCAGGAAACTTTTTAAAATGTAGATTCACGGGCTTTTACCAAACAAGTAAAATCACTGTTTCCAGGTGATATGGCCTAGGAATATGGTTTTTATAGAACTGTAGTGATGATCTGGGTGACAAACTGGGCTTGGGAGCCTGATCTCCTGTGTCCCCTAAATGGGCAGGCCCTGTGCTGGTCTTCAGTACATGACTATGTCAGGCCTTTCTCTCTACTGACCTGCTTGAACATGCCTGTTACCCGCATCCTCCACACGGCATTACATATCAGCTCCTTTCTAAGCAGCCCAAGACGGATCTGCTAACATGCCAGGACTCCAGGCCTCAGAACAGCTGTCCTACCCATGCCAGCTGCTACAACTGTCCTTCCTTCCTTTCTGCATTGCAAGAGATGGGTAGTAAAAGGTTGGTGCCAGCCTGGGCATACATGGGGAGAGCAAAGCCTGTCCACGGAACTCTTGGTTTAAGGAAGTTAGGAAGGGTTCTTAGCTGCTAGTATAGCACATCTAGTATGTGCCCCTTGCTGAACACGCAAACTTTTGCTGAATGATAGGGTCATATCTAGGGCATTTGGAGGGGATTGAAGGGTAAGAAGACTCTAGCCAGGGTAGAAGGTGGAGGGGCTTTACCAGATTGTCCAGTTCTGGGTCATCGCTGAAGAAGGGTTTGTGCTCCTGCTCTTGCTGGTGGACAAAGTTCTCGATGTCCACATCAAAGCTGGCGGAGGTGATGCACTCAGAGCCCTGCGTGGCCTGTTCACATTTCTCAAACAGCAGCGTCAGGAGCGGGAAAAGAGGGTGCCTGTGGGGACATTAAGAGCTCACACATGTGCACACAAAGAGACCGTGCAGCTAGCTGGGCTCAGAAGCCACCAGGCTCCCTCTCCCACATCCCCGTCATTTGTCCCAAGGTTCCACTCCTTGAGAACATCCCCAGTCCCCATGGTCAGCCAGGATGGCACCGTTTCCTGTCCCTGCTCCCTGGGTGCCTGCATTTTTTCTTTGATTAGATGAGCTGCCTGGATGTTTGGAGAGGATGGGTTACAACCCTTCAAAGAAGGAGGTGTCTGTTTCTGGCTCAGGGTCAACCCAGGATAGCAACATGGGACGTTTCTAGAAAGTCCTGGACATGAACTTTGTACTAGGCAGACCTGTTTTTGGCTGTCTGGAGCCAGCTGAAGGCAGCAGATATGGACAGATGCTTGTATGTTTGTGAGTGTATGCGGCGGGGCGGGGGCACTGTGAACCCAAATCCTCGTCCACATCTGGTGGGCAGATGTCTCCACCTGCCTTGAGCTTGTTGGCAGACTCAGTTTAAGTCCGACACCCCAGTTACACATGTAACCTTTCCCTGTATCCTTCCATTATCACACTTCATTATTGGTTCACTGTTTCACTGTTTTCCTCCAAGACTCTGCCTGACCTACGGATCACGGTATCCCTAAGCCTTCTCAAATGCTCATAGTGGGCACTTAAATATTTTGGTGCCTGGGCGGCGCCCGTGGCTCAAAGGAGTAGAGCACTGGCCCCATATACCGGAGGTGGTGGGTTCAAACCCAGCCCTGGCCAAAAACTGCAAAAAAAAAAAAAAAAAAAAAACAAAGTGTGAGAGTGTTCAGTCCTATGACATACATGTGTGAGACAAGTGCTTACCTACATGACTCTATTTTGGCTCAGCTGTCACCAAATCACTGGGCTTTCCAGGATGTCCCCCCACCAAACTTATGCTGATCGCCCCTGAGTTTTTGGTTTTCTCCTTTGCCTTCCTCACTAGACTGTGAGCTATATGTGGGCAGGAATCTGGCCCACCTTATTCATCACGGTATGGCCAAAGTCTAGCAAAGGTATGAGGATCTCAGTTAATATCTGTTGAAGATATGTACTTTTGTGTGCAGGCCTATTCACATGTGTAACGTGTGGCTTATTTATTTCTGCAGCACGTGTGATGGGTGAGCTGCTGGATTCTGGGGAGTCCCTTCCCCTTCCACTGTGGTTCCAGATAAGCATCTGCACAGTCCTCTCTGGACTGTCTTCTCAGACTCCTGGGACCATAAAATTTAGCTCTTTTCTTTTTGATTTAGTCTCATTTGCTGGGAGAGGGGGAGGAATGTGTTTTGAACTGGTCCCCAGATCTCTGCTGAAGGAGACACTCTAGCCAGCACTGTTCAATAGAACTGTCTGCAGTGAGGGGACGTTCGTCCATCTCCACTGCCCAGTTTGGTAGCCACTAGCCATGTGAGGCCAATGGACCCTTGAAATATGGCTGTTGTGGGCGGCACCGATGGCTCAAGGAGTAGGGCACCGGCCCCATATACTGGAGGTAGGGGGTTCAAACCCGGCCCCAACCAAAACTGCAAAAAAAAAAAAAAAGAGAGAGAGAGAGAAAAGAAAGAAATATGGCTGTTGTAATAAGGACATGAACTTTTAATGTTATTAAAATTAAATTAAAGTTTAATTCATTTAACTATAGATAGCTACATGTAGCCAGGGGCTACCATATCGGAGAACATGGTAAGTCCTGAAAAGGAAAACAGACCCTGCTTTTCCCCTCCAGCACGCCAGGACCGAATGTACTGAGTATGACTGACCATCTAGCCTACAAAGCATTTGTAAAGGGGGTGAGGGCTGTCCTATCTTGGAATTTTAATAATTCTGGGCAAAAAACCAGAAAGTGCTAACCCCCATCCACACTCAGACCCACATTTTACAAGTCTTTCTACTCAGGCTCAGGGGTAGTGGGTGATAAAGGGGGATAAATCCTTGCATCAGATGAACTGCTGAGCTTGGCAGAGCCTGTCCCTGGACACTCTCAGCCTGGCCCTTGTTTTGGAAGCTGATGCATAAACTCCCAGGCCCAAGGCTGCAGGCTGGAGGTGAAGTCTGCAGGATAAAAAAGAGAATATTTAAGCGTGGCCTATGGGCAGCCCCAAATGGCCAAAAGATCTACTGAATCCCGGGAAGAAAGCTGGCAGGGAAAAGAATGGGTTAGCTTAGCCATCTGGCTGAAGACAAAGAAAAACCCAGGTGAAGGGGTTAAACTCCAGTGTAAGTCTTCATTTGCAGCCACTAATACTGCAGCATATTATAGTCTAATCTAACCTGATCCCAGTTTAATGCAAGATTCTCCTGGCCCTGAGTGGAATACCAAAGAAAGCCTCGGTGGCTGTAATTTAAGCAGAGCCCTGCAGTGGTTTAGCTGAGGGACATGAAAGGCAAATTCCAGACGGTGTTATGAATTATTGCGCCTTATGAACCTTCCTACTCTCAACAGATGCCTGCTGCCATTTAAACAGCCACTAGATCAATTAGGAATGAAAGGCACAAATCGACTCTGTACAAGGGCACTAAATTACCAGGAACTAATAATCCGCAGCCTCGTGCCAGGTGGTGGGGGTGCAGCCCCCGTCCCAAGCCAGCGGCAGCCACGGTCACTGCATGTTCCTTTCTCACTGGTTAGATGGGTGTGTGCGTGTGCATGCGTGTGCACCCGGGTTGAATGCAGGCTGTCGATCAGAGTGAGGGTGTGAGTGTTGTGTGCTGTCCTGTGTGTTTTCATTGCTTGCACACCTGGTGCTGTGTTTATGTAGCACAACACATATGCACACATGGATTGTGTGTATGCGACAGCGGTGTCAGCTTTGTGTGCTGTGAACACAGTGTGTGCATGTGTTATCTGGGTGCTGGGGTGGTGTGTTCTGTGTACACAGAGTGAGCGGCACGTGGGTGGGTGGGGAAGAGGGATCTGCTGTGACTGAGTCCTCTAGCTACTAGCACCAAGGGTAGGGAGGGGAGGGTGGTCTCCTCTGCTCTGTCCCTGCCCCTGCAGGGAGGAGCAGCTTTTCTTAGTATGGTCAGGGAAGGCCTCTCTGAGGAGGTGATATTTATGTTAAGCCTCAGATGATGAGGTGCAGTCACGCAAAGAGCTGAGGGAGAGGCATTCCAGGCAGAGAGGAAGGGAAGCACTGGGGAGAGAATGAGCTTGGCATATTTCTAGAACCAAGTCTAACTAGCTCAGTGTGGCCACAGCCAGGCAGGTAGGAGGAGAGTGAAGGATATGAGGCTGGGAGGAAGCAGGAGTCAGGTCATGAGGTGCTCACAGGCCTCGGACAGGGCTGGGCTTGGGCAGTGGGAGGGAGTGGTCATTGTCATGTGCACTGGGGAGCCAGGTACACCTGCTGTGGTCTGCTCTGTATTCCCTGGCTGGTGTCAGGTGTCAGGTAGCCCTAGCATGAGTTCATGTGTGCTGACGAGATACATACCTAGGGCTCCTGCTGTCTCTCATAAGAAGGGAACGTGATGCCCACCTTTCCCTCCAAGTTAACTGGAGTCTATGGGTCATGGGGCAGACCTCACGGGAGTGGCCTCAGCTCCTCTCTCCCCTCACCTGAGGCTTGGCGGTCAGGAAGGGAGGGCAGTGAGTGGCAGCCTCAGCCCCTGGAGCCTCCCTTCTCGTGCCTCATCTTCCCGAGGTTCCTGCATCTGCTTCTTCCCACCCATCCCAGAGCCCTGCTGGGCTCCACTGAGCTCAGATGGACTGATCTGACCCACAGTCTTTCCTATGGCCACAGCCATCGACAGTGGTGCTGCCTCTGGTTCTCATGCTCTCCTATCCACCTGAATCACCCGATAAACCCAGATGCTACCTGGAGCACAGGGTTCGCTGAGATACTGCACTGCCCCTGGAGAGAACCGGCTCTGTTTCCCATGGACTCATCTGGGTTCCGGGGCTGCAGCATCGTACTTGGTTCTCTAAGGCTGTTCCCCGCCCTGTCATGGGAGAGTTTCCTATCCTTCCTCCATTTTCCAGTCTATGACAGCTAAGAGGTGACCTATATTTTCTAAGCTCCCCTCCAGCATCACCCCATAAAGCAGGGGGTGAGGCCAGCAGCCTCCATTGAGAGGTCCTTTCCAGCAGCCTCTGCTGCCAGTTTGGGGATCCCCCTGAATAGGGCCCATGATGGCTGGCCTCTAAGCTACTTAGGACAGTGCGGCCCTGTCTGAACTGGGGACAGGGAGTGAGAAAAGGATTTCCAGTTAGATGTGGGGTTTTGGCCTTCCCTGAGCCTCAGTTTGTCTAAGCAGAAAATGGCTTTTAAGGAGCTCTTCTTCCTGCTGTCTGGCTCTCTTCCCCTGATAGTCTATAGCCTTCGGGAACTACAAGCAGGAGTGTGGAAACTCAGTCCCCAGAAGACGATGAACAGGATATGAGAGATGGTCATTAGACTTTATTTCCAACAAGCCGAGGACATTTGACCTCCATAAGAGCTCACCTTCTCCCTCCCAGACCCCCTCTCTGCTCTTCTCCCCCCATGTCACCTCCCATGTGACCGCCCCCTCCACCTCAATCTCTCTTAAGCCGTTCAAAATTTGGAGGAAATAAATCTCACTGCACTAATTCAGCGAGAGTTTGAGCCTCGTCAGTGCAGAACAAATAAAAGGAGTGAACTGGCATGACATTTTACTGCAGAAGAGAGGTCGTTTCCAGCCACTAATAAAAAGGATTTGACACAGACTAATAAAGAGAAATGAATTTCTCTAATGGCCTAATTTAGCACATTCAGCACTGTGCCTCTGCCTGGGTGCTGGGAGGGCGGGCGCCTCCGCCTCACCGCCAGTGCGGACAGAGGCAGGAGGGAGGGAGGGCAGCGCTCAGCTCTCGGCGGCTCGGGCAGAGGGGAAGAAGGGATCATCTCCAACAACATTGTATTATTTCTTTTCTCTTTTCTGAGCACCACCCCCCCACCCTCATCACCTCTCCCCGGGAGCATCTGGACTAAAATCAAGCTCAAGATATGCAGTTCCTGCTAACGATCCAAAGAAATAAAGAACCCCTCTCCACAGAATTGCAGTCCTGCGCTAGCTTAAGAAGGTGATTAAACCGGATGTGTTGATTTCTACAGGGGTTTAAGCCATCGTTTGGTTTAATTACTTCTGACATTTCTGCCTTCGTGTTTTTTACATCACCCAAATTCGCTGGCCTGGAATGCCCAGTATGGGGCCAAGGTGTGTGTGGCTGCCCCCATCCCCACCCCAGGGGAGCCACAGGGTAAGGTGCTCCTGAAGCCCTTTGCGAAGGTCACCACCACCCTCTCTGGTGGCGACAGACAGGCTGAGACCCTCTCCATCACTGATTCCCAACACTAGTGAGGCTTCTGAGAGTGTCCTGGGTGGCCAAGAGGCAACAAAGCCCATGTCCTTCGGCCTCATCTCGAGACAGATGTCCCTAGTGTAAATGGGGCCGACAGGTTTCCCTAACATTTTTGAAGACCTTCTGGATGGAGGCCACAACTTCCTTGGCAACGCCTACACTCAACTCTAACTTCAAGTTCCCGTGTGTGGCTACAGCTCATTTCTTTTTGTTAAATGGACTCAAAAAAAGAGTGCTGGGTCCTTTTCCATTTGCCTTCCTTCTTTCTTGAACAACCTGGGTTTTTCTTTTTAATTTAAAACATTTTTCCTGCTGAAGGGAGAAATGGAAACAGAAGCAGAAACAGAAAAAGTTAGAAGGAATACAAAAATATAGAGCTTCAGAGAGGCCGTGAGATACAGAAGATGAGAGACCTTTGCTGGGGAGGGGGGTACCCAAGGATGGTCACAGGCAAGGGAAGGTGTTAGTGCCACGTTCTCTTTCTGGGTGATAAACCCTGTGATTCACAGTCGTGCCATGCCATCCCTTCCCTTGTGACCTTGGCCAGGACTGCAGACCTCAATTACGGGTCCAGCCAAGTGTGTGGCCGCCTGCCTGAGCTGTCCACCTCCTCCCCTGTGACTGCCCTTGGAGCCCCTGCACCTGCCTTCAAAGCCCACACTCACTGCTGGGGGCTGGGTGGAGGGAGGCCCAGGGTCACTACCTGCCCCTCCCAGAGCCCCTCCTGCCTTTTCTAGTAGGGACAGGGGAGACGGAGCCTCCAAGTCCTTCTGAGGACAGATGATCTGGAGGGTGGAATGTATGGAAGAGAGTGAAGTTTGTAGGGGGAGTTTTTCAGTGGCCAGCCAGCAGGACCAGAGGCCAGGTCAGGGTCAGGCTGCTCAGAGGACATGAGACTGTCACCAACGAGGAGGGGGAGGTGTGGCTGCAGGGGTCCCCAGGTCCCCAGCCTACCCCTATGGGCATATGGTGGCTATCACCTTGCCAAAGGCCAGCCTTCCTGGAAACTGTCAGAGGACTGGCATTTTTACCTTTTATTTCTAGTTCCCCAGAGATGACAAGGCTCACAGAATCAGAGACTATATTCCTTAGAAGCCACTTTCGAGCCCAGCCCTCCCCACCCCTTTCCTGGGCATCTTTTCACCACACAAGGCCCAAACCAAGTGCCTTCGAGAACAGTGGAATTTCTCCAAGAGACTGAGGACAGGAAGCCAGCACTCCTCAGATGAGCGCCCTGGGCTCTTCACCAGGGGGCCTTAGCCTCTTTTCAGTATTTCTCCTAGATGGACACAGTGGAAAAGTACTGTGGTGGCTGGAGGGACAGCAGAGGCCCTGCCACCCTGTGTGGTCACCACTCCCCTACATCAGCTCCCGTGCTTGCCTTGGCCCTGTGCTGTCCTCTGCCTCAGCCTTGCCTCCTGTGGCTCCTTCCACCTAAACCCCTGTTCCCTATGCGTCCCTTCCAATGACCTTCAGAATCCAGCCCCAAATGCCATTTCTCCTGCGGAAGTCCTTTGATGGGGTTCTCCAGCAAGAGAAACCAGGGTCTCCTCTGAGCTGTCACAGAAACTGATTGGGTGTCTCCCTGACCACTCTCATGATTTAGGGTGAGAAATCTGGAAACACACGTAGACGCCGGGGTCAGACAGCTCTGTAACTTTGGGCCAATTATCAAATTTTCTGAGTATCGGTTTTCTCTTTTATATGACAGGGATAGCACCTCCTGTAGGGGTCTTGTGAGGATTAAGTAAAGAAATGTGGAGAGGGCCTGGCACTTAGTAAGCTATCAATTAATGCTTGTTCCCTCTCCCTGGCTTGGTGGGTATGTGGGCACCTTTTTTGTTCAGAGAAACATTAACACCATCCACTCTAATAAATTTATATTCCCATTCCACTGACTCATTTTGCTGGGAAACAGGCTCCCGTGCCAATTCAAATAGAGGCCCAGAAAGAGGAGAGACTAAATTTATCAGAACTCAGAACCTCATTTTCTTTTAACCAAGAAAGCACTGCCAGTAGGAATTCATTTTTATTTCCCTTATGGCACTTATTAAGTTCTACTAATCACAGTGGTCTGTGCACAGACCCACCCTCCCCCTACACGGTGAGCCCCCACCCAGTCTGTGGCCTCATCTCTTTCAGAATTCCCAAGGGTGAGACCCAGTGTGTGGCACACAGCAAGGGCCCAACCAAGTTTTGATGAAGCAATGATTGGGAATGAATGAACGAAGCAAGCAGTGACTGTGGCAATGAAGATTCTGAGACACAATCGTGAAGTTCTTTCAGGCTCAGAACCCACCTGCACTGAGGGACTCAGATCAGATTGGGCAATCTGGCCGCTTAGAGCCACCGTTGCTACAAAGGGATCTGCCTTCAGGGGGGCTCTGCTGGGCGTGTGAGGGGAGGGGGTGACCAGGTCCTGGAGGGAGGGAAGAGGGTGTGAAGAAAGGTGCTTGCCCAGCCCTTGGCTTCTCCTCTCTTTGGCGGTAGCAGATGGAGAGAACAGAGTGAGGTGGGGAGAACAAGCCAGCAGCCCCTGGTTGGGTGTATTTTTACTTCAGGTGTGACGTTGAAACCATGTGGGTGTATTTTTAGTCCTGCCCAGTGGGCGGTATGTTCGCCTGGGTTGCCTTGGAGAGGACTCTTCTTGTTGCTAAATTGGAACTACATCTGTTAGGGTTCTTGGGCTCTAGCCCAGCTCTCCTCCCCCAGGTGGGTGGGCAGGTCCATTCCTGGTAAGTGCAGGGCCCAGGGCGGATCACAGTCTGCTCTGCACCCCTCCCTGCGTGCATGCACACACTCGCACACACACCCCCCACTCCTGGCACATTAAAAAAAATCACTGCGAAATCACAACAAGGTGACTTTTAAGGCTGGTCTGTAAGGGTGAAAATATGCAGAACCACAAACTTAAGGCCTGTAGGGACCTCATGTTCCAGCCTTTTCACTGTTAGGAGAGAGACTGCAAGTACAGAAAAGACTAGGGTCTTTCCTGAAAGTAGGCAGCTTGTGAGAGGTAGTCAGAACCTCTGTTGAAGTCCAGAAATTTAGCCAGTGCACAAAGGGAAAGGATGACAGAATGAGGGCTGGCGTCGGGGGGAAAGCTCTGTCCATTTTGCCTTGTCACCAGCAAGGACTAAACACACTTGCACACACATTTAGTGGTACTTTGTAAATTACAAAATGCTCGTACATGTGCCACCCCAACAGCCTCATATTCCCTTTTACTGATCAGCAAAATGACATGCTGTGTGGTTAAACAACTTCATCAAACTAAGAAGTGACTGAGCTGAGATTTAAATCTGGGTAGCCCACCTCCAAATCTTGTGGTCTTCTCTCTTCCATGCACTGCATTTGAACCATTGTTGGAATCACTTCAACCTCCTCTCTTTCCTCTGCTGTTCTTGAGTCATACACATCCCGGACTGGAAGAACTGCACTGCCAGGCTCACCCCTGGTGCATCAAGACCATCTCCACACAGGAGAACCTCTGCCTTTGCCCATGAGTTTCCAAAAGAGCCTCCTCTTGCAACAATGTTTCTGGGTGTTTGCAGAGGGCTTTAACATTTTTAAAGAGCTTTCATTTCCTCATTTGATGCCTACGCCGTGGGGTAGGAAAGCTGGCCTAAAGAGGTTAAATGCTTTGCCCAGTGGTAAAGTCAGAATTCATATGGGTCCTCAGTCTAGATTCTTTACACTCAGCCATGGTTTGGGAAAGCAAAGAGTGAGTGACATGGTTAAAAGAGGGGGTGATCTGGTTCCGACCAGAGGCCATGGGCACATCACCCCACCCACCCTCTTTGCACTAGCTGGAGGCCCTACCCTCCGGCTTCCCTTTAGGGGGATGGATCGGTGCAGTGCTTCTTCACAAATCCAGGTCCCATTCACTGCAGGCCTTCTATGTGCCAAGTACTCCTGGTTGTTAACATTGTTATCTCATTGAATCCTAACATAACCTCCTGAGCAGGAAAGTCCTTGGGCTTCCAGACTTGGATCTCTTATCAATGATCCTCATTTCAGCGGGATCCTTGGACTACTCAGCTCCACTTAGGCCAGGCCGGTGATGTGGAAGCAGCAGGACCCACTGCTTCTCTCCACACCTGCTCCCTGAGCATGGCAGCTGCAGGCTCTCAGCACGCCCACAGCACGTGCAGAACGGGGCGGGGGCTTTCTGATGCTGGTAGGAAGGGCAAGGAATAGGCTTTGCCTGGTGCAGGTGAAACCTGAGCATGGTTTCATTTTCCAGATTACGGTTCCAGCAGGTTCACACCCCCCTGACTACAGTTAACAGCTGAGGTGTTACCTCTCAGAGCCCCCAGCCCACGGAGCCCAGCCAAGGACACAGCTTGGGCCCATAGCACCTGCAAGTTCAGAGTCCCTGGCACGAAGCATCTGGTCCAAACTTCTCTGCCTGGGATGGATGCATTTCTCCCTCACCGTTCCCAGGCCACCTCACCCGGCATATGCCAGGAATGACCAAGCAAAATGCCAGGGAAGGCAGAGGGTTAAGCTCCAGGGTCACCTCACTGGAGCCAGAACACTCACTGGTCACAGGGTGGAAGAGTTCCCTCAAAGACACTTCATTAGGAAGTGCCAGTTCCCAGAGCCCTGACCAGGCAGCTGCTAAAGGGGACAGTCCCAATGGGACCCAGTCCCTCTGCCAGCCCCAAACCCGGGGGGATTCCTCCCAGCCCAGTCCCAGGAAAGGCAGTGGCTGTCATTACACCTCCCTGGGGAAAAGCAGTCCAGCTCTCCCACACTGCACTGTGGGCTGAGCCTTGCAGTCAAATCCACGTGCCAGTTTGTATTGTACCTACTTGCTAGGTCTGCCCTCCACTTCCTGGACGGAACCCCTTTCAGAACCTGATACAACACTTTACACGTGCACAGTTTGCTGAGCTGGAGCCCAGTAAATATTTAATTGAATTGTGGGGTGGTGACCACTTGACTAGGAGCCCCATCCAGCCCTGCTGCTCACCACTTCCCTGCTAGCCTCACCACCCCTGCCTGCTTAGACTTTCCCAAGCATGTAATAGCAGCTGACACCTGCTACCCACCTGCCAGGTTTCTTACCAACCACTCTACATGTGTTACCTCATTTAGATCTCACGGCAATCCTGATAAAGAGACTATTCTATTTTTATTCCTATTTTATAGATGAGGAAACTGAGGCACAGAAAGCTTTAGCGCCTGGTGGTGGGGCCAGAAACAGGCAACCTAAGTCCAACGGCTTGTGTTCCTAACCAGAATCCCACCTCCCTGGAGTTCAGCATCAGACTGTCATGTCCTGGATGGGCCAAATCAATACATCTGGCCCCTCTGTTTAAAACACCCTGGTCTATCTGACAGACACTGATCTTCGAGGCCAGATATTATCATATATTATCGAATTTAATCTAACTATTATAGTTTTCTTTTTTTGCAGCTGAGAAAACAGAGGCTCAGAGAGATTAACTTGCTCCAAGCGACAATGCTGGTTATCATCAAGTCTATTTCTAGAACACGATTCTATTTCCCACTGCCTGGCACCGCTACAGTGGCATTTGCACCTCTAGCTACAGGACTGTCAGGATCAAGCACGGAACTTTGGTGGCCTTTTGGACAGTCTCAAAGGAATGATCTGAACACTGCCCACTGCCCTGTCCTGTTCCTTCCCCAAATAAGTGTGGAGTCTAGAGGAACTCAGTCTGGTGGACAGAAACATGTATGATACAAATAGGACTTCAGAAATGCATATGGCTTTTATCAAACTAGAGCTGGACTTCAACGTGAGCTCTCCGGGTAGAAGCGCTGAGCTCCCGGCATAGGAGATGAGACTGAAGTGAGAAACCAGACAAGCAGCACAGAAAGGTCAGGCTTCTAGAAACTGGAGGGCTGGACAGTGGTCTGAGGCTGGGTTTCTGCAGCTGCCAGGGGGGAGTTCATTCACTGATAAGCTTCCCAGGAAGGGTTGGAAGCAACTTGGAAAAGGTGGAGAATTGGGAGTGAAGGCGAGGCTTTGCTCAAAGCAGATGGAAAGAGCCAGGACTGGGCAGAGTCTAAGAAGGAGAAAATTCCCCGCCGTGGCGTTCAGGTGGGAAACCATCATTGCAGACTCTTAGGAAGCACGGACACCGCAGCAGCCACTGCTCTAAGTGTTAATTCACTAAGAGAATATTTCATATTTAAAAGGCAGGGGTAGACCGACAGGACAGTGAGGACTGAGAATGTAGGATCACGGTCAGAGGTCTCCGTAGGACCATTCCAAAGAAGCAGCTCACCTGTTTGACAGTAGAGACCTGGCTCCCGCTGTGGGGTTTGTACCTTCAGCCTGGCGAAAGCCAACTGCACACCTCTCTATCCAACTCTGTTCAGTGGCATCACATGAGCCATGGTGGGAGCATGGACACCACAAAAATCAGCAAATGCCACAAATCAGAACTTTCCCCTCCCCCCCCAAAGCCATTTGCCAGCACATCAACCTAGAAATACGGTATATTTGTGGGATCTGGCCTAATTAATGACGCCATGCCACAAGCTTTGACTTCAGTACCAACTTTGCCTAAGCTGCCTCCTCTAAGGTGTGGGGAAGGTGCTGGGGAGAAAGCCCTGAGTGAGACAGAACTGGACCCTGTCCTCATGAAGTCGACAGGGAGAGTGGAAAGGAAACAGTGTTAGCACGAATGTGAACACCCTTAACAGTGGGTTATGCCTCAAAGGAGAAATGCAGGGCCCAGAGCTGCCTCCTCGTCCCCACCTGCTGCTGCAGCTCCACTTTCTGGCTCTCCTGCTGGAGAGGAAAGCACACCTGCTCATGCCACTTCCTCACCATTCATGCCTCCAGCCCAGCCTTTTCTTTCAATACCAGGTGGGCCACTTCCTGGGTTCTCAGTACATTGAGTCAGATTTGGGAGAGCCACCACCTTAGCAGAGAAGTCAATCCCCCCTCCCATCAGGCCTAGCCCCTCACTCTGCTCCTCAGGACACTGGTTTCCATGGGAACCCACTCACTTCAAAAGGGAATGAAGGAGACCAGAGGGTAGGGGGATAGCCAAAGAGTAAAAGCTGAATTAATGTCACCTTCTTGGCCCTTGTCTCTGTGCTCCTAACAACCTTCCCCTTCACCCCTAGACAGCGACACCTGGCCACTGGCCACCAGCATGGGCAGGTGGGTGTTGGGGCTCAAGCTAAGTGTGAACTTCTTTGGGGGAAAATGCCAGGGATGGGGAGGGGGCTGGGGAAAGTGAGAACAGAGCTGTGGTCCCTTCTCAGCATTGCTCCTGGGCCACAAGCACAATTACCCACGATGTGAATCCAATCACGGGATCTGCTTGGATTAGACTGGAATCATGAATTTGAGCAAGAGCTCTGGGTTGTCTGGCTGATAAGCTTAGATGATGCTCTGGTATGATCCAATTAAAGACACTCAGCCCTCCACTCCTCCCCTACTCCCACAGCTTCCACATCAGAAGGGAGCCAGGACATTCCACTAACACATCTTCGTACGCAAACAGTTTCCCTGGGGTGGCAGCTCCCTCTCCTTCTGTCCCACTGCCCCTCTGCCACTGAGCAGGGGTCTAGGCATGAAGGGCCACCCCAGCCTTCCTTCATCTATGGTTCTGGGAAAGGCTGTGGTGGGGCTTCCCAAAAGTCGGTGCTGGGGCACTAATCGCCACAGAAAGGGTCTGGTTATACTTATTGACATGAAACGAGGACTCCCTAATGTGCTTTGGAACAGCCAGGCTGCCCTAGGCAGGCGAATCTAGTTAACATTACTCAACCCTACAGGAGGCTGAGCCCCCTCCCTGGTCATCCCCAGGCACTGGCTGGTACTAATGGGAGAGGGATGGTTATGGAAGAAAACCCTGGGGTCGCTGGGCAAGGAGGCAGCTCAGAACAGGACAGATGGGATGCCGCGCCCAAGGTGGCTATAAGCTCACTGTCCTGAGTTCTGGGGCAGCCACATTAGGTTGGGATTTCTTCTCCAAGATCAGACAGCTGCAGACACACTTTGAGCAAATGTCAAGAGCTGTGGGGTGGTCAACCCAGTGGGAGAAGCTAAATAAGGCCCAGGAGTGAGGAGAGGGGGAGAAGTGTTCATTGAAGGAAGATCTGGGCTATAGTTTAAGTGACACCATGGTGGACAGCTCCCATGAGGGTGGGGACCCACCTCTTTTGCAATCTGGCCTGGGTGGGATATGAGCCTGGGTCTTGGGAAGGACCCTGGAGCCCAGGGATTATGTTGACGGAACAAGGAAACCTACCTGCGTGGTGGCAGCCGTCGCACCACGTGCTCACACGGCTGCCTCATTAACTCTTTTTGCTGTTGTTTAATTTCAAAATATTAAGGGGGTGCAATGTTTTTGTTACTGGCTTGAGTTGGGGCTATAAATGTACCCATCACCCTAATTCTCATTCATTCTTATCAAACCTGCTGCTTAGATTCCATCATGAAACTAAAGCTCAGAGAGACCAGTCAATGGTAGAAGTACGACTCCAGCCTCGCTCTCCAAAATCCTTTTGCTATACCGCTAATCTGAGGGGCTTTCTAGACTACGGTCTAAGCTCACCTAGGTCCCGCCCCCCAGGCTCTGAGAAGGTGCTTAGGGCACAAATGAATCCCCTGGGATCTTGTGAAAGTGCAAATCAGGAATTCTTAGCTCTGGGTGGGCCTTAAGATTCTTCATCTCCAATCAGTTCCCAGGTGACAGGAAGCTGCTAGTCCATGGACCATGCTTGGTGTAGCAATGACCTAAATCGAGTATGGTGAGCACAGCTCAAGTCATCAGGCTGTCAGGCAGTTGTCAGAGGCCATGTTACTCCCCTCTGCCTTTGCAGCTCTCCACAGAAGCACAAGCCCACCACATTGACCAGGTTAATTCACCAGTCACTGTGCAGCCCCCTGTCTCCACACCCAGCTGCTCTGGGCACTGGCTACGCCTGGAACACACAGGTTCTGCTCTTCCTGAAAGGTCCTATCCCACCTCCATTTCTCCATCTGATGGGGTCTCTTTATTCAGCTAAGACCAGATTCAAATCCTGCCTCCTCAGTGAAGCCTCCCCTGTTATTCTGAGCACACAGTGTGGGTTCCTTGTGGGCATATCTCCTGGTTCCTGGAAAGACAAAGGGAAGTCTATTCCTTCACCCTCTCACATCACCCTCTTCCCTGGAGTTGGGCACATTCTAATGGTAAGTTCAATAAGAGAGTGTGAAGGAAGGATGGGAGGGGGGCCTGTCCCACACTGGAGGAAGCTGACTTACCCCCCTGAGAGTCTCCCTGACAGGTACTGTGACCAGATCCCAGAGTTCTCTGGGGCCCCAGGCAGTGATCTCCACCAGCAGGCAGTGGGGCTGGGCCTGTGCATTGCACACAGTGGGTGGCCAGGTCCTGTGTTTTACCCTCCTCCAGACCTGGGAAGGCCCCTGCTACCAGGATCTATGGATCAGGACCCATTGCTTGGGACTCCCAACTGTTGATATTTACAGGCATTCAGCTTATCCGAGTAACTAAAAATAATGCCAACGATAATGATCATAACAGCACTAATCACCACCATTACCATAAACGCATTGTCAGTGGGGTGGTGGGGGAGGAGTGAGAGAGGAACCAATCTTCCTATTCATTTGTCTTGGGTGGATCATTCCACGTGTTCTGGACATTAGCACCTGCTCCGTGTACCCCCAGCCAGAGGTGAGCCAAGAGTGTTGATGCAGGAGAACCACAAAAGCTCACGCAAGTAACCTTGAGCCGGGTCCATTCTCAGAGCCAAGTGGAGACTCCAGCATTTCTTACTGGTGTGGTCTCCCAGTGGATAAATGACGACTAAATTCCCAGCTAGAGCTTCTTTCAGAACTATCCTCAGGTGACCACATCTTCCTTCTCAACCACGTACACAGAACCGGAGTTCACTGAGGCAGACAGACATTTCTCTGAGCCCCACCCTCACCCTCTGCAACATCCAGGACCCAGCCCTGGGTGCGGCAGGTGCCCCATTTTGGGGGAGAGTGCCAGAACCTATGCAGTCACACCCAACACCTATTGCTAAAAAAACAAAGGCTACGATCAGTCAAAGATGGTCTAAGGACTGGCTGCATCAGATTTGCTCAGAACGCTTTAAGAAAAATTCATATCCCTCTTCTTATAGCTCGATCTACTACTTACGTAACTTAGGTGAGCCTCGCATGCTGAGCCCAGTGCCCAGACCATGTATTTTAACAAGCTTTCAGTGATTTTCATGCATGCTAAAGCGGTGCACTGCCGAGTCCTAAGGGTGTAGCCAGATGTCCAGTGCTCTGGTGGGCTTGAGAGAGTAAGGGCAACAGTGGGAGACCGGATGAGGGGAGGGCCCAGAGGCAGCTGCCTGTTGGCTGAACTGAAGGTTTCTGATGCTTGTTTAGGGCTCATGTCCCCAGTTGACAGGGGAAGGGGCGCTCCTGGGAGACACCATCTGGGTCTTCTATCCTTCACATTTCTAGGAAGCTGGAGTCAGCTCTGCTATGGCCAGCTGAGGAATTTCTGGATTGACTTAAAAAAGGAGGCTGAAGAGAATGGCTATCCCATTGTCTCTTCCAAGCCCACGTTAGGCTGTCATGCTCATCCCTCACTGCTGAGCTGGGACTGCGAGAGCTCTGCACACTCTGAGGTGTCTCTTACCTGTAAACAGCTCGCTTGTCAGCCTCCAGCTGGGCCTGGGGGTCGATAGGGGCACTGGGCACAGGTGTGCTGGCAGCAGCCGAGGGTGCCGAGATATGGACAGCCTGGGCCTTGGAGGGTGGCTGGGCAGTTGCTGTCATCTGTGGAGAGAAGGAAGGGGAGGAGTGCGTTAGCAAGGGCAGGGTGCCAGGCCCCAAGCTGGACTGTGAGGTCTACCTTGGCTTGTGGTGTGCTGGGATAAGAGCACAAGGGCATGAGAATTGTGAGCATGCAACAATGTCCATCCATACACATGCTACAGTGGGAGAAAAGCAGCAGGCCTTTCTTCAAATGAGAACATTCTAGAAGTCACATCAGGACCATTCAAAACCAGCTGATGCCCAGCTGACCACATGGTGCGGGTTTGAAAGAGATGATTCTTAATGCAAATGTGATGACCTTAGCCCAGACATAGAAAAACACAATATGATGAAGCCTTTAAACTGTGCTTATGAGTCATATATAAACTATAATAAATTTGATTTGGCTTGGCGCCGGTGGCTCAAGTGGCTAAGGTGCCAGCCACATACACCTAAGGTGGCATGTTCGAATCCAGCCTGGACCCACCAAACAGCAATGACGGCTGCAACCAAAAAATAGCCAGGCGTTGTGGTGGGCGCCTGTGGTCCCAGCTACTTGGGAGGCAGAGGCAGGAGACTTGCTTGAGCCCAGGAGTTGGAGGTTGCTGAGAGCCACGGCACTCTACCCAGGGGGATAGCTTGAGGCTCTGTCTCAAAAAATAAATAAATAAATAAATAAATAAATTTGATTTGATGAGGCCAGGTGTGGTGGCTCACAACTATAATCCTAGCACTCTGGGAGGCTGAGTTGGGTGGACTGCCTGAGCTCATTAGGGTTTGAGCCAGAGCGAGACCTTGTTTCGAAAAAATAGCTGGGCATTGTGGAGGGTCCCTGTAGCCCCAGCTACTCGGGAGGCTGAGGCAAGAGAATCGCTTGAGCCCAAGAGCTCAAGGTTGCTGTGAGCTATGATGCCATAGCCGTCTACTGAGGGTAACAAAGAGTTATCCTTGTCTCAAAAATAAATAAAGAAAATAATAAATAAATAAAAATGATTTGATGACTTTGATGGACAGCAAAAATATAGCCAAGTCAGTTCTCCTTTGGGCGAAGGCTTATTTATCCCCTTCAACACAAGCCAGAGGTAAAGGTTCCAATGGTGTAGACTAAAGACTAAAAAGCTCTCCAAATCTGGCTTACCCGGCCACTTGAAGATAAACAAATTTTAGTGAACAATGGATGGATTCTTGTTCTTGGCCATAGCAAATATTTAGGGCAGTGTCTTTCATAATATGTTACGTGTTTTTGAAGGTATCCTGAGGCCTCCAATTTTGTGCCAACCAGAGCGACTCCTTTTAATATTATATATTGGACTTTCTATCTATAAAAGGTATCTTTTAAAGGGATGGTCCAACGGTTTTAAAATTTTGGAACCATCATTATGGAATGTAATGCTATTACATTATATTTCCTTCAGTCAAATAGATCCCTAAAAGTGTGAGTGGTGATACACCTGAGCTGTTCTCTTCCAGCCCCTGCACATGCCCTGTGGTAGCTCTTGGCACTCTGTGGATGGGCACTCTGTCCCTGTGCCTGTCTGGCTCCTCTAAGGCCTCATTCACTCTTTCATCCTTGACTCCCACCTGGCATGTATGAAATGAAAAGCTTTGATCCTTAATACAGGTATGTGCTGAGAAAATGAGTGAGTGAATAGATGAATGAATACGCCTTGAAAGAATCAGATAGTTTACATCAAGAAAGCTCATCACATGATCTAGGTCCCTGCTTTCTAAAAGGAAACATATACTTTTGTGAATACAGCACATCATCGCTGGTGCAAATAGTCTCAAGACATGTGCACATCTTTCTCTTCATCTAGTATTTTCTCAGATGCCACCTTTTTAGTGTAAAATATAGTTCCTCTGCCTCTTGTCGTGTTTGTATTCATAGCCCTTACCATGACCATAGACTGTACATCAATTTGCTTATTTATTTTTGCTCCACTCCCGCATAAAACTTAAACTCAAGGAGGGTTTGTAACAGGTATATCCCAAGGACTCAGAATACATGTTGTCCGGCACTAGTTGGTGTTTGATACATATTTGTTGAATCAATGAACTAATGAATGATGGTTGGTGAATAAGGTTGATATTATAAGAAACATATCTGCTTTTCTATACAGCATCATTTTTCAATTCCCCACTGTTGTTGGAGTGAGGAGCCTTCCTAGACTCAGTAGGTATGAAGCTAGACAGGGCATCATGGTGCCCTGAAGCCACCAGACAACTGCTGAAATCTTCTAATAGCCTCTCACCTTTGGCAAATCTCTTAACTTTCCCAAGCTCCTATTTTCTCATCAGTAAGCAAATTGCTACCCTTTTAGGGTTCATGAGTATTAAAGAAGTATTGGAAGAGATAAGGAGAGAAAGGAACACTTTTACACTGCTGGTGGGACTGCAGACTAATACAACCTTTTTGGAAGGAAGTATGGAGAAACCTCAAAGAACTCAAGTTAGACCTCCTATTTGATCCTGCAATCCCATTACTGGGCATCTACCCAGAAGGAAAAAAATCCTTTTATCATAAGGACACTTGCACTAGACGGTTTATTGCAGCTCAATTTACAATCGCCAAAATGTGGAAACAGCCTAAATGCCCACCAACCCAGGAATGGATTAACAAGCTGTGGTATATGTATACCATGAAATACTATTCAGCCATTAAAAAAGATGAAGATTTTACATCCTTTGTATTAACCTGGATGGAAGTGGAACACATTCTTACTAAAGCATGGCAAGAATGGAGAAGCATGAATCCTACGTATTCAATTTTGATATGAGGACAATTAATGACCTAGTACATGGTGGGGTGGAGGAAGAGGAGAGCAGAGAGAGAAGGAGGGAGGGGGACAGGGTCTCAGTGTGTGACACACCTCTTAGGGGCAAGACACAATTGTAAGGCAGACTTTACCTAGCAAATGCAATCAGTGTAACCTGGATTCTTGTACCTTCAATGAATCCCCAACAATAAAAAAAAAAAAAGAAGTATTGGAAGAAAGAAAGTAGAAGCGAGTGTTCCAGTTTCAAAAGGGAAAGAAGGTGGGTTCAAAAAAACCCTCAAGACTGGTGATCCTCATGTTTATTCATTCATTCACTAACCTATTTCTTCAGCTATTTCTTGAGTCTCTGCTATGTACCAGGCACTGTGCAAAGCTCTGGGGTCCCAGAGACGAGTGTATGCTAGTATGGAGCTCAGTCTGTGGATTTGACATGATTCTTAAGTTTGCATATCAGAAAATTATGGTGAAAGTGACTTCAGCAAAGTATTTCCCATGATATCTTTGTGGAAAACAGGGAGAGATGTAGCCTGGTGGACAATTATGTGTAGGTTAGTAAACTACAACCGAAGGAAGACAATTCAAGTACAGACATCAGCTTGGGGGAGGTTTCCAGAAGAGTGTCCTCGTCAGCATTTTTATCAGTGATTTAAAGGCTGTCTAAAGATGTGTTTCACAAATTTGTGAATGACATGAAACTGGAATCTGAAAGATCTTTACAGATTTTGGCAACAGACTAAATCTAATAAGATAAATTTTTATAAAGCTAAAATTGAACACTTCTAACATTTGGGGAAAAACATCAATATTGTAAGCGCAGAGCAAGGCTTAGCAGCAGTATTTTAGCTGACAGCTGGCTCAATATGTCCACAGTGTAATATGCCTGTCAGAAAAAAAACCTAACCTAATGCTACGTGAGCATGTATTAACAGAAACACAGCTCCCAGCATGAGGAAGCTTCTAGTCCCATCCTACTCTGATTAAACAAGGACATGGATGTATACTCAGAGGAGAATTGACCAGGACAGTGAAGAGATTCTGTGCTATGTTGTATGAGGAATATTTGGAGGAACCTGGATTTGGGGGAAATAGAAAGATGGGGAGACACGAGAGCTCCCTTTGAAAATCTGAATGAAGGGATTAAATTATATCAGCTCTGCTCTTTATGCCCCTAAAGGCCAAACCATAAACAATGCATTAAATCTCTAACAAGGAGGCAAGCTAAATATGATACCTTTCCAAGCCCCTGACCCTCTCAGGCTGGAATGGGCTTCCTCCAGGTGATAGCAAGTCTCCTGCAATTGCAGGAGCCAAGCAGGAGTGACAGGCCAGCTGGGCCACTCTGGAGAGGATGGGAACTTCAGCTGGGTAGCTGGGTTAGGTGATATCTGAAGTCCCCTCCAACACTGACAGGCTCAGGCACCATGAGAGTGCTTTAATAATCACCACCCACTGCAAAGGGTTGGTGTGAGGCTCCGATCCGATCCTGTGTAGTATGTAAAAGTGCTCTGGAAACTCTAGAGGGCTTCACAGATGGAGGAGTGGTTGTTATTATTAAACATGAGATTTCCGGAGTGTCCTTCTGTCACAAAGCAAGGCATAGCAATGTCTGCACAGCTTGTCTGAGGGTGAAACGTAGGGTGGGGAAGTTTGCTCTGCTCTGCCCACTAAGAGTGAATTTCCTGTGTCCTTGAAGGGATCCATGAGGGCCTCCATAGGATGAGCTCCTAGAACAGAGAAGGGGGGGGTGCTCCTTCTCTCATTGTCCCCCTCCTAGGAGGATTTGGGGGAAGGCTGCATAAAGGACCCTGCTACATTAAAGCTGAAACCTCAGAATACAATGTCAATCAGAAGTGGTCACTTGCCAGTGTCTCAAGAGGCCCCAGCTGAGAGGCGAGAGGACGGGAAGAAGACGGCAGAACTGGTCCAAGGAGGACGATGACTCATGATTATAGAGCTCACGGGGGCCAAGTCAGCAAACTCTGCGTTTCCTCCGGGTTTGGAGAATGAGCGTTTATCTCCAAATAGATTTCTTTTTCTAGCCAGAGACATCCATTTCCCCAAAACTGAGCTCAAAAGGAGAGGACCTGCAGCTGTCCACAGGGCATGGGGACCAGGGGCATGAGGACAACTGGAGGAAGGTTTGGGGGGAAGTTATGGGGCAGCACAGCCTAAAGAGTAGGATGAGTGAGGGTACGAGCCGGGGGACCAGGGCAGGGTGTGGCCCTGAAGCTGTATGCTGGAGCTGCCTTGTCTTGGCTTGTGAATGCCAATTATTAAATTTTCAGGAATTCTGTAAGCTGGTTGACAAAACTGGCCATGGTGGGAGCATTTATACTATGGAAACTGTCAGATGCTACAAGTCGGGGCCTGCCCTTGCCCTACCCACCCAGACCCCCAGTTGTTAAATATTTACTAGCACACCATTTACTTCCAGGATCCCCCTTCCCCCCCGCCCCCCAGTAACTTTCTTCCATTCTTCTTGGTCTGGCTTGGGAAGAAACTCGCCTTACACAGTCCAGGAGGGCCACTTGGTCTGTTCAGACCTGGTCACTGTTCTGGGCCACTTGGCCTCAGAACTGGGTGCTCCAGACTAGAGCTTTTCTACAAAGCCTCAGAGCTGCCTACAGACCCTGCCAAGGCAGCCCACTAGGGACCGGGTGCAGGTATGGACAGCATCACTGAAGACAGGGAAGACTGCCCCTTTCAACCAAGTCCAGTTGAACAATGACCGGGAGAACAGTCTGGGAGATCAGAAAGGCCTCCCAGAATGAAAGGGGCAGAGGACCAGGCCCTGGGGTTGATGCTCCACTGCCATTTATTAGCTAGGTGTTTGGGGAAAAGTTTCTTGATCTCCTTGGCTTCCTAATCTGTAAAATATGGATGGTAATATCTACTCCCCAGAGGGTAAGGAGTAATCAAGAGAATCAGACAACAACTACGGGGTGAGGAGGGCAGCAGTGTCCCCTGGGAGGCCTGCCCTCTTTGAGGTGCAATGCTGTGTCCCACACCTCCATGGGGCTCCAAGGTTCCCATCTCCTCTCTCAGCTGAGGGTCCTTCCTCTGAACGATGGCTCTGGGGCCACCTGCCATATGTGCTTCCCTCCTATAGATATGGTAACCACTGGACTTCTATCACCCAGCGGGCACCAGCCCTACTTTAAGCTGGATATAAAGGGCCCCTGCTCAGATTCTTGGTTGTGATATCTTGAGAAGGAGATTTCCTCTCTTGTCATCCAAGAAAGGAGTGAGAAGAGGTGAGGAGAGTAAGATATGTATGAGGCACAAAACATCTGGGGGAGCTGCAGGATCCGGCCACTCTGACAGTCTGGCCTTGTAGGAGACACTCCCTGAGAATCTACGCTGGAAAGCTCAGCTTGGCTGCCTGCCTCAGGTGCCCTCATTGACGTCAGAAGGCCTCACATCCCTTTCCATGTCACATCCTAAGGAATTAACAAACTCTTTCTGTAGGCCCTCGCGCTAAACGATAATCCTGTGCGGTAGGTTACCATCATCCCCATCTTCCAGATGAAAAAACAAAAGCCCACAGAGGGCTTTCTAACTAATCTTACAGTGAATCAGTACATTTGATTGTTTTTCTTCAAAGAGGAAAATGGGAAGATTTTTTTCACCTTCTATGAAAGAGGAGGCAGACAGGGGACGGAGGGCATGAAACCCCACTTCCCAGTGCTTACTCTGAGTTCCTAACTAGTTCATGCCGTCCTCACTGCTGGAGCCAGCCTGTCCCTACCCCTCAGCAGACCTTCACACACAAACTTAAGTCAAATCCCACAACAGTGATTGTGCCAGAAACAGTTCTTCCATGCAGAATCCAGGGAGGAAGGCAAGGGTAGTTTATTCACGGAAGGTGACTGAGTGCTGTGTCAACTTCCCTGGGGGGCTGTGGAGCAGCCTGGAGACCTCAAGCCCAGAAGAGTCCTGCCTTTGGTGGGCTTCAAGCCTTCCAGAAAGCCTGAACTGCCTTCCGCTGCTGCCTCCTGCCAGCTTCCCTTCAGGTTTTTTCTCTTACTTGCCGGAGGTGGGAGCAGGTGGTTCAGAATAAGACCCAACACCTAAGTCTCCCTAGCGCTGTGGGAGGAAGTCTGGGCAGGGCAGGGCAGAGGTCTTGGCATGGATAGGCAGTTTTGAATCTCACCCTTGCTGCTTACAGCTGGGCAGCCTTGGAGGTGTAACTTTACCTTTTGAGGGCTCAGGCTCATCATCTGAAAAATAGGAGGGGCGCTTCCTATCTCCCCCACTGTTGGGAAGATTGCTGTCACCTTTAGAGGACGCTGGCAGAGCATTGGCACTGGGTCAGGCCCCTCTGGCCCAGGCCTGCATGGCCCAGAGCCCCCTGCTATGACTTGATACTCCTGTGACTGTCCCCTCTAAGACTGCAAGATCCTTGAGGGCAGGGACCAGGCTTTTTCTGCCTACTGTCATAGCACCAGTGACTGATAGAGTATCCAAAATATCTATGGAATGCGGGAATGACTAGCGGGGAGTGGGTAGGCTTTCCAATCAAAGGTGGTCAATTTAGCTGGAGATTTATCTTCCTGACCCTGAATGCCTTAGGCCACTGCAGGGCAGTCCACAGTCCCAGCCACACCCTGATTGAGAGTGGGGGTGTGAGCATGATGGGCTATGCCAGTGTGACTTGGGCAAGTCACTTGACTTTTCTGCTCCATCCTCATCTACCAAATGAGAGTAACTACACCTAAGATGTGGCAGTTTTAGAATTAGATGAGATACTATGTGAGAGGCAGGCGGCACTTCATAGTCACAGCATTTTACAGTTATTGGTACTATGACCTGCACACCCTGCAAACCACACCCTGAGTGCTGGCTGCTTTTGTTTCCCTCCCGAGGGCAGCCTTGGGGGTCCTGTCCCTACGGGTGCTATCCCTGCTGAGTGTGTGAGCCCCCAGGGAACGCACTGGGCAAGTGGCCACTCAGGTGCAGGGACAGGGGTCCCAAGGTGTCATGGAAGGAGATAGAACCAGTCACCATTTTATCTCCTAGAGCAAGTGACTCAGTTCCTCTGAGCCTCAGTTTCTTCCCAGGGCTGGCTGGGATAATGTCTGATGATGTCTGATAATGTCTCTCCCCAGGGCTACCATGAGACCTTATGTGAGGGCGTGTGGCAAACAGTAGTTTTTCAGAAATCTAAGCATCTTTAATGCTTCCTTTAGCTAGTCTTCTCCTCTGAATGCAAATCCAAATTGCACCCCCTGGCTTTACCCCACTGGAGAAGCCCGGGCACTACTTGCCCTTCCCATGTGCCCCCCAGCCTTGCTCTGCGTGACTATTATACCCACATGCCCTCTCAAGGGTCCCTTCCTGCAAACCTGGCCACTTAAGCCTATGCCTCTCAGCACAGACATTCCCCTGAAGAGGACATCCCTCTTCTGAGCCCTTCACGTGACAAGGGCTCAGAAATGGGGGAATGGACCAGCTCCTGGGCCTGCCCCGCTAGGCTGCAGGAAGCCTTGTGTTCTGGAGCCCCCAGGGTTGCCCAGGCCTGGTCCACCAGAGCTGCCAATGCTCCAGACAGCTAGGATTCCAGAGCACTGGCTTTCTCTCCAGAACCTTGGCAAGCTGGGTACAGGATCAGCTTCCTGGAAACCAGCAGAGAGGCCACAGACCTGGGAGGATGTCAGGGTTTGAAGCCCTTTGGTAAATACCAGGTTTGGCCTGAACAGAGAGGAAGCAGCAGGGGGCAAAGCCAATGTGTGTGTGTGTGGGGGGCATGGCCCCAAGGCGCTCCAGGACTAGGCCTGCTCACTGACCCCAGCCTTGTCTTACACTGTACACTACTCCGTCCCTTTCCCACGGGGCAGACTCATGTGTAGGGTCGTGGGAACATGCTCAAAGGTTCACATCCTCATGTCTTTCTCCAGCGCTGCCTCATTACCTTCTCTGCCTCCCTGCCACCTAACAGGACCTCAACTCTTACCAGAAGCCTTTCCTGATTTTCCACAGCCACCAGGAACTCTTGGGGTGCTTTGTCTGTTTCCACAAGCAGGTGGGCTCCCCCCGTCCCAGGCCTGGCTCATGGTAGGCTCTCAGTGTGTTTGTGAAATGACTGAAGGATGAATCAAAGAAAGGAAAGATTGAAGGACATATTAAAGGGCTCAGGGATCCCAAGAGAGGAGAAGCCAAGAAGTTCTCCTCCAAACACCAACCACCCCAGTTGGCACAGGGACCAGAGGAACAAGGTGTAGAGCCAAGGAGACCCCCGGAAGAGCAGGCCTCGGTCTCCTCCATCATGATCCCGGGCGAGCCAGACAGAGCAGAACACAGAAGGGTTACTCAGCAGTGTACAGAGGAGGTTTTGATTAATTAATTAATTAATTAAAAATAGGTTTGTAGGTAAGTAGTTTACAAAATGTGGCTTGTAAAATGTTTGCTGGCCCTAACTGCGCCTCTGGGGCATTACTGATGGAGGCTAATAAGATGAAGGCTGGCGCTTGGAGCCAAGGCTTTTACTTCCTAGCTTTGTACAGTTCCCTAGAAACTGACTCCTCCCATCCTTCCCACCCATCTTTGGAGGACCCCTCACTTTTGCAATAGTCCTAAACCTGTGACTTCCAAGAGACTCTTTAGAGGACACACCAGAATCTCAGTATATTTGTGCCTCTGTGTGTATATGTGTGTGTGTGAGGGCGTGTTTATAGTTGGAGAAACATTTAATATGCCTATTGTGTTCCTAATAAAAATTAATTAAAGTTCACTCCAATCTGGGCTGCTGGAGATGTGCAGAAGATAGAATGAAAAACCAGCCCGGCTCAGGGGTGAAGAGGCTGAGAAGCAGCACTCTATTTTTTATACTCCATCTCTCAACAGTTGGTGAGGCAGGGAGGACAGAAGTTATTCCCCTTTCACCAATGCAGAAACTAAGGCCCCAAATGGACTATAAGCTCTGTTAGGGCAGGAACTCTCCTAACTTTGCACTCCCAGGACATAGCAGGACAAAGTCTGTACGATCTATTGGAAGCAGTCAATATTTATTGACGGGATGAGTGAATGAAATAGTGCTGAGATTGCTTTGCCTGAATTTGTATAATTCATCAGCATCAGAGCTTAGGATAAGGCCTAAGATTTCTGAATTTCTACTAGGCTGAGTCATCCCACTCTCTCTCCCCAGATCACAAACTCCAAGGACAACAAACATCTTGGAACCCAACTCACCCACCTGCCTCCTGCTGGACCACACAGATATGGGAGCCCTCCCACCCCAGCCCCAGAAGTCAATGGCACAGGAGAGAGAGACAGAGCATCCAAGGAGCTCCTCAGACCTGCTGACCTGATCACCTGTCCTCTGCTTTATTTTAGGTTTTGTATCCTTGGGCCATCAACTATTTCTATAGCTGTTTAGAGCACTCATCCTGCTTGGAGACAGGAGATAGACAACAAAATCTCTGTGCTTTGGTAAACATCAGAAGGAAGGTAGTAAGTTCATCACATCAAAAGTCTAGACCAGGCCATTAGAGGGTTTTCTTTGTGAGCTTTAAAGTCCTGTTGCCAGCTTACCATCTCCCATGTGTGGGTATAAAGGCCCCATGGCTGGACCTGGAGGTTGTTTTTGCCTTTTACACAATGAAGGATTCAGATCTTGAGTGAGTAGGAGTTCAGGGGTATGTCCAGTTTAAAGACATGGGTGGCCCAAGCAAGCAGAGAGAGAGGTCACTGTGTACAAAGAGAAGAAAGGCCTGGCAGAAAATAGAAAAGAAAGAGAAGAGTCTGTTTTGATGAGTCAAGGCAAGAGAAGGTGGGTCCCCCATATGGTCCCTGGGGTGTTGCCCCCAGGAACAGAGGGAGCTGTCAATCACAGCCACAGAAAAGGCTTAGGGGGACTTTGAAAGCTGCTGAATTAACTCTATTGCTGCAAAGTGAATGTGTTTCACAGGCAGCTGAGCAGAGGGCCCTGCAAGGCAGGGGGCTCCGGCCCCTAAAGAGATGAGAGGAATGTAAAGCGAGTGTGAAAACATCTGAACCTTTTCTGCCTGTCACAGCTGTGTGGGCTGGAGGGAGGCCATTCACAGCCAGGGGCCCCAGCCACCTCCTTCTGCCTCTAGTTAATGAAACCAGCATGGGGATCCTGATGACTGATCAAAGTCCATCCAGTTTCCCCAGGACATCTGCCTCCCCTGGCCCCACCTAGAGTGGATAGTGAGAGAAACGAGGTGCGTGCTCGGAGGGGCAAGAGAGACTGGCCTGCTTCCCCCAAGTGGCTGGCCCCAGCCCTAGCTTCCTCTTACAGGGTAGGTGTGATAATATTATCTTGACCCCAGATCTTCAACCACAGTGCCCTGGGGTTCTGGACTCTTCTTACCCTGAGGGTTGGTGGAAGATGGAGGGTGACAGGGGATGGAGCTTCTGCCAAAGGGCCTCAGGCAAATACTTGACTTGCTTCTGCATGGAGCTTCCCATACTGGTCCTCAACTGTGAGTTCTCACTTTGCCTGTCTTCCCTCTCTCTGTTCAAAAATGAGGTTGCATCCTTGGGGAACTACCAAGACCCTTTAATATCACCTTGTAGCAAGCCATGCTAGGTAAGCCCCTGGTTACCTACCCAACAATTTCCTCATAATCTAAACTATCATCCAAGTGTCCACATCCATAGGGACTATGCCTACGTGGTCAGACTGAGATTGCCTAGGATTTCTGCTTTCTAGCCAAGGGCTCATATAGCTGACACGTGGGACATGCAGACAAAAGCATACCAAACATAGAATACACACACAAACAGACCAGATAAAATATTTGTCTTGTCTATAAGTCAAGAGCAAAGATATTTGTGGAATATCAGTCTGCATCTATGTTAGAGGAAGAGTGTGGAGTGGGTGCTCTTGTGTGTGGGTGAGGGTGGAGAATCTGCTGCCTTCCCTAGTAAATCCCCATGGCTTCCCGGAGTTGCTGACAGCGCTACGGAAGAAAGAGCTCTGCTTAGTGAGTGACATTGCATATGAGGGTTACAGGAAACAGGACTTGAATGACATTTTTGAGGTGGAGAGAGAGAGAGTGTGTGAATGAAAAGGCATTTGCCTAGGAGTGACAGGGTGGTTGTGTGTCACCAAGAAAATTCTAGGAGGGAGGCTGGAGTGACACTAGCTGGAGTGACGCTTACTGGAGTTCTAAGCAAGCTCGGAAGAGGAGAGCAATAGGAGAGAACATGGGGGTCAGCAGGGGTGCTGGGGCAGTGGAAGAGGAGGCTGGGAGAGTCCAGGTGACAGACAGTCAGGCCCAATGTGGCAGAGTTGCAGAAGACAGAATGGGAGGGATGTAGGAATTAACATGATGCATTGAACTGAGGACCACATACCCAGGTCTCCCAGAAGGCCATGCAGTCCTTAAATAATCTCTGTAGAATTCCTCCCTCTTGGTGGCTTGCTCCTCCTTCATTAGGGCACAGAGGGCCCAACTAGAACATGCTAGAACTGAGGTCCTACAGGTCAGCAGTAGAAGGTGCTGTGGCTCTGTCTGAATTTAACTGGAAATAACCAGAAGGAGGAAGTAGGCCACAGGGAGGGCTCCACTGGGTTGTTGCTTTTGCACTTTCTAAACGGAATTCAGTCTTCAATGCACAATAAACACAGAGTGACGTCCTTACAAGTAATCACAGGGTTTCCCCAGGAGGGACTGAAGCAACCGAGGGGCTAGAAGCCACTTACTTAGCCATCATGGCACTTGGCTTGTGCCCAGATAGCATGGGGCCATAACCATTAATGCTTCTCTACTAAAATGGGAAGGAAAAAAAGCCTCCCTCATTTTTAATAACTTTATTCCCCAAACTTCAAAAATGAAATTGCCAAGTTAAGGACTTTGCCTTGAAAAAAAAAATTCTAATTTATTATAAAGAAGGTCCGGGGCTTGGGAATTTTTTAATGCAGATTCCTAATTTTCCAAAGTGAGATTCTCCTGTGCATTTGAATAGATTACGCTCGCTAGTGCTAGCCCTTAGCACAACGGGAACATTATTAAAACGATTGCATGGGTCTCAGAGGAAGGGCTCAGCTTCTCGCTTCCTTTTTCATTGTGGGGACTTCATATCAAAGACTGTCCATTTGTTGCCCATGGAAGAAACTGGGTTTCTGAGGAGGTGATAGAGAGATGTGCTCAGCGGGCCAGGCCTTGAGGAAACAAGTCATACAGGGCCCAAACGTAATGAGATTAGACCTCGAGGAATGAGGAAGGCGTGGGCCTCATTTCTTGAGAGCCCCATTTAGGACGTGATTCCCTGGGGGTACCCAACCCATGTTCCTAGCAGGCCCTGCTTTCCTGAAGACATAGAGTGTCAGGGAGCAGCTCGTTCTTGAGGATAATGAGCATTAGCAAGGAAAGGGAGTGGAATCCCCCCTGAGAAGCTGCAGTCAGCCTCTTGAAAGCATAAAAAGAAGGCAAGATTGGCCCACAAAAGTTCCTCAGCAGAAAGCTCCAGTGGTCAGGCACAATGAGCAGAGCCATCGCTATGAGGAAGGCACTCTGAGAAGCCCCAAAGATGAGGAGACGACTCCTCTAAGCCTATGGGCCAGCACGCTCTGGAAAGAAGAGGCTTTTCCTCTATGAGCCAAAGCCTTTGTTTTGGGGACCTCAGCCATGTCCTACGTCTGTCCCACTCCATCACTGCCTTAACTCCTGTCCCTTGGCCTCCATCCTGATCAGCTTCCTTGGGAGCCAGCCCAGCTCAGGGAAGGCCAGTGGTAATTTAGTCATAGCCTAGTGGCTTAGCCATTGTCATAAAGAGCCCAGGACTTTGGCTTGGTCACTTCACCATGGGTACTAAGGCTGCCTACAGACATTTCATTCCTGGATCTCTGGGTTTACAGGTAGATGGCAGCTTCTCCAGGGCAAATGATTCCTTTGCTGTACATGGGAGTATTTTCAATGATGGCATCCACCTTCTGCTCTGAGACCCTCAGTGGATCAACTAGGGTCTCCCATATTTCCCTCAAAAGCTAGAGAAGCTCAATAGTAGGTTTGGGGGGCACTGAACGCCTTAGGGCTGCAGCTCCACCTCCCTCACCTCCATTGGCAGTTGGGATTTATTAATCTAGCTGTATGCTGATAATTAAATTAAGCTCCTGAATCAGCATTCATGGACAACATCAGCCCTTACTGCAGCTCTCCTGCTAATCCCCAAGAAACCCAAACTTCTCCCAGCTGCCCAGGCAGGCAAGACAGGGAGGGCAGGTGGAAGGAAACAGCTGCCTCTAGCAGCACCGATCCAGTGCCCTCTGACCCCTCAGCCCTGCCCTGTCTACCCTGGAGGCTTAGGAATGGGGTGTGGGCCTTGGCATTCACCACCTGCTACATAAAGGAAGGGGCCTCCTCTGTTTCCACACTGACTCTGGAGCCTGGAGAGTATCATTACAAAAGAAGTGGCCAAAGTTCCTGGCTGAGGGTTGGGTTTGCTTCTGTTGAGGAAGGACAATTCTTGTCCCCCATTACAGACCCAGGGGCCTCTTCTTTTTTGCTTCTTTTTGGCAGAGAGGGGGCAAAGATCTCCATCAGTTGCGGGTTCCTTCTGGGCTTTCTCTCTGGGTTCTGAGACTACAGAGAAAAGGGCCTTGACATCGCATTGGATAACCTGGAAGCTTCTGAATAGAGGAGCTGCATGAATATGTCAAGTCCAAGTCTGTGGTCATTCATGGGCAGAGGGCTTGCTGAGTATGAGGTTAGGCTGGGAGAGACAGGGAAGGAATGTGAGCTGACACCAGCGAGCAGGGCTGTGAGCCAAGAGACATGCTTGGAGGTTGGAGAATGACAAAGGGGAGGAGACTCAAAGTAGCCTCAGGATAGAACTGGACCCACATCATCTGGTAATTTCACAGGGGCAGGGGTAACCAGGATATATGGAAAAACCACCATATGTTCACACTGGGTTGGGGTGTCAGGGCCACAGGACTTAACGTGAGCAACAGTCTGCCCGCCCAGCACCGGAGTCTAAATACCTTTTCATGCCGCACAGCTCTTCCATGTGGTCTATGAGGACGGCTGTGTTTGAAATGCCAATGAGTGAGGGGTGACGGGGAAGGGCAGAGTGGCGGAGGAGTGAGGACGATCGCGTGACGCCAGCACATAGCGGGCACCCACTGTGCGCAGGCTAAACACGTGAATGGGTTTTCTAGCTGGGTGCATTTCACATCACAGATGCTTGATAAATAATTATTGAATTAATATTGACCAGAGAGACCACAGTAGAGAAACAGGAGAGCACAAAGGGAAAGGTCAAAGAATGGAACTGAATAATTGGGAGTCTCAGAAAACCCGTTGTAGGGTGGGTGGGAGGTGCACAGCGGGGAAGCAAAGAGGAGAAGGGATGGGTCTCAAGGACTGCAGAGGGCAACTCCCAGCCACGGGGCTTGCAGAAGGAGGAGAAGGGACCAATACCAGACAGCCGGAGGGGCAGGTGCCTGCTGCAGGAGAGGAAACCAGGCTGGGGGGCTCAGAAGAACTAGGGGGTGGTTGCTGTGTCAAGGATGGAAGCTGGGGGCCAGAAGGAGGGGGTCAGAGGGCATAAAGAAAGAATCCTGGCTTTTTCTACTTAGAAGCCAAGGGGAGTCCTAGAGAGAACACATTCTTCTGAGAGGCAGCATGAGAGGACTAGACACAAGGGCCCAAGTGACCAGAGGATGTGGGACCTAGCACTAAGGACTCTCAAAGTAGGAAGTTTTCCAAACACTCAAAGGCAGATCCTTTGAGATCTGTCCTACTGACACCTTGTTCCTGGGTCTCCCCAGCTGTTGGGTTTTTCCCCATTCATGACAAAGGGGCTGGGCTGCACTGGTGTGAGACTGCTGGTTAGGTGTGGGGACAGGACCATGACCAGTAGGCTGTGGTCCTAGGTGTAGGGCTGAACCTGTTGTGTGGAATGCAGTGACCCCTCTGCCCAGAGGTCTATGTTTGCCAGGTCCTCCTTCCCCAGGCCGGACAGGGGGAGAGCCAGTGTGCTGTCAGACAGGCTGAGAGAGGCCTGGCTCTGCCCCTCAGACCCTGGGACGCTGCAGCCCCTCAGCTAGAATGCTAAGGGCCACCACACTCCCTCCCCCTGTGCACTCACCTGCGGGCTGTCCTGGTAGGGTGGGGGAGGGACATTCTGCGTGGCCATCATCGTCAGAGCTGGGGCTGGGGAGGCATGTTGCATCATGGGATTGATTCACATGGAGGATCTGTGGGCAGGAGAGAGGGGGCCGCACCGTTAATACCACCAACACCACTGAGTGCAGCCAGTCCTGGGCACCAACCAGCTCCACATCTTTTCAGGCTGGACCACCTGGGCTGACAAGATACAGCAAGGGCTTGAGGCCCTTCAGGGGAACAAATGAGAACTAAGGGGAGAGGCCTGGGTGGGGAGGGGCTGGCTGTGCTATTTTGACTTGAAAGAAACAATATTCAAATCATATGTAAAACAACCTGTACCCTGCAGAGATGCTTTGTTCAGCATCAGCTCTGGCCCAGGGTGTGTGTATGTGTGTGTGTGTGTGTGTGTGTGTGTGTGTCTGTGAGGGGGAGGGGGCCTGGCTGGTGGCAGCACTGGGAGATTGGAGGCCATTTGGAGACCCTCCTTCTCTGAGTCCTGAGCCTCACCTTGTTCCTGTCCCTGTGTAATATAAGGAAGGTGTTTCTTGCCCCGCTCCCACCTTCCCCAGGCTTTCTGGAGCAGCCCCAGCACTCACAGAGCAGAAAGGCCCTAGGCCCCTAGCTCCCTGCTCTAGGGCCTCCAAACACCAGGCTCACCTCCTCACTCATCACACCCCCCAGTGGTGGCCAGGGACATGGGGCATGGTCCCTTCTTTAGGCTGCAGCCCAACAGACTGATTGGAGGCTCTGAGGAAGGGAAAGAGGGAGGGAATACAGGTCTCCTCCTGGATTTCCCTAGGTGCATGCTGTGACTACAGGTCTGTGGATGTGTCTGCATGTTCTGTTAAGAGCCTCCTTAGCCTCGGTTCAGTGTGGAGTCACTGGAACATGGGGCCAGAAGTGTCAGAGTCACATGGTCTGTCAGCCTCTTATAATGGAGATAGAGACAGAGACCAAAAGGAGGGTGTCTGTGTGTCTGTGTCTGTGTGTGTTTCAGGGGGTGGACTTGTTAGTGAAGCAGGGAGGATCCCAAATCTCTAGAGTCCCCATTTCGGCTCTGCTCCACTCTTCTGTACCCCTCACCTCTCCATCACCAGTAAGTGAGCAAACTCCCCTGACCGGACCTCAAGGCTGCTCTTGAATCAGAATGTGGTACTGTTAAGTGCAGATAGCCTGGCAGTGCCATCCAAGGAAACAGAATGCCCAGAGAGCTGCTGCACTATCCAGCAGATGCCCTGAAATATTTAGAGCTGGAACCACAGGCTAGTTGCTTGGTCTAGGGCTGCCCATTGTGGGGCAGGAGATTGCTAAGAGCCTCTGTGGTGTGCAGGAGCCGTGGTCCTGGGCAGAGGGTGCTGAGGAGCTAGAAAGCTTTGTGAGCAAAGCTCTGAGCTCCCCTCCCCCACGGGGCTCCATCCTCTTTCAGCCTGACCCTCCCTAGGGTGTTCCAAAATCTTCACATACCTGAACTCTGTGGGTATGTGAGGGTGTTTTGGAGCTGTTGTTAAATAAAGGAGTGGGTCTCCAGGGCTGGTGTGTGTGTGTATGTGTGTGTGCTCCCCAGCACTCACGGGAGTGAGCAGCACTTCCACCTGGGGAAGGGGAGGAGCAAGGAATGTTAGACATTACACAGGTTCACCCCCCTCTTGGTCTCTGTCTCTTTTGGTTCTTTTTCAGGAAGAGGAGAAAAAAACGACCTGACCTGAGTCTCCAAAGTACCAGGCATATTTTGACCTGAGGGGCATGTGCAAAAAACACTGGAAATTCATGTTTCATTCCATAGCTTTTTAAAAAGTTTCACCTCTGTGCAGAGAACTGTGTTGAGGGTGTGGTGGGATAGATGGATGAGTCTGTGTCTTTTCTCCAAGGAGAACACAGGGAGCTAACAGACCATCAGGAAAGTAGAAGGTGGGAAAAGCTCAGGGGGTGATGGCACCATCTGCACTAAAATCTCAGACCGCAGGACAATTCCTGTAGGCCTCACTGCCTAGAGCTCTGGCCTCACCCTGACCTCACTCGAAGGATGGACTAAAGACACAGGGCCTCTTGCCCTCCTCACATACCCTGGGCACCATGGCGCACATTTCCTTTTGCAAAGGGGCTCAGAGGGAGCTCTGAGGAGAGCCTCTCTCCCAGACAGGGGAATAAAGGTCTGTTTTCATGGCTGAGTCTTTGGGTGGTGTTCAGCAACTCAGGAAGTCCAGAGCATAGTGAAGAGAGTTGCAAAAGGGAAAGGGGGATACAGACTCCTTGAGACATCTGAAAGAACTTCCGTGACTTATATGAAAATGGTGGAATTTCTCTTTTGGACCCTAAGACAATAAAGGGAATAGGACTATTTCAGGAACATATCAGGCACAGCCTTTCCTGGAACTCTGGTGGGGAAGGTAACTTCAGATGGGGCCTAAGGGCCAGGATGGCAGGACCTTCTTCCTGGAGCTCCAATTAGGAGGCTCACTGGTTGGAAAACAGAGGGCCTCAGCACTGCAGTGCCTGCAGCTTCCAGGAGAGGGAGCCTGAGGGCAGAGTCAGGGTGGGAGCTGCGTCTCTCACCTTAGGGGCAGCGGTTCCCTTTAACCACAGGCTTTGGGTCTTTTGGTTACCTCATTCCATGGCTGAGGAACTCATTGTGAAGGCAAAGCAAAGGAAACTCAATGAGGAGGATTGGGACCAGAGTCTTTAATTTGCATTCTTTTGTTCACTGTTCAATGAATGGAAGGAAGGATCATTTTAGAGGCTCTGTCCCAAGAAGTATTTGCAAGAGCAGCAAGGCTGCCCTGTCCAGGGGGTAAGCAGGGACAGCTAAGAGTGGTCTGTGCCCAGTGACAGGCATTCAGGAGGCTGAGAGGAGCTTGTTCAGTCCCGAGCCCATGGGGCTGCAGAACAGAGGACACAAGGGCAATTTAATGAGGACCCAGATGGTCCTTGCCCCTCCCCCTCTTTGAGGTCACCACAGGCCATTAGGCCACTGCCCCATTACCCTCTGGGGGCTTCTCCTACAAGAGAACAGGAGGCCTTTTCATTAGGGGCTTAAGTCCCCTTCCCTGCTCACTCAGGCACAGAAGCCTGCAGCAACTTGACACAGGGGGAGCTCAGCTACCCTAAGACTGTGGCCATCTCCGGAAGCTGGCTGCTGTTTTCCTCACACCCCTCCACCCACACATGCACTCCCCCCACCCTGCTAGGCATGGCCTGGAGAGGAATTTGGGGATCTGACACATCTTGTCCAAGGCTTGGCGAGGACTCTGTAATTGGGGTCCCAGGCCTTTTGGGGAAACCTGCCCTTTTTTGCACTTCCTTTCAGTGGGGGAGTAGCGGGCCTGAGCTCCAGCAAACCCAGCCGGGGGCTTCCAGGCTTTTGTCAGAGGCTCTAAGATGCTGGGGGCCTGTCCAGCAGCCCCAGCACTCTGTTACCAGATACCCTTGAGTTTGGGGGAGCTCAACCAAGACTGCAAATGGAGTACACACCGGAACAACCCGCCAAGGGCAATTCCACATGGAGGGTAGGCTCGTGTTAAAAGGTTGTGTTTTTTTTAATGCTGAAATCTTTCATTACATGACAGCAATTTTACCATCATCAAAATAAGCTAATAAGCTTAAAATGCTATTTTACAGAGCTTGGGAGCTGGTGAGGCAGTGTCGGGGAATGAGGGGACATCAGGGGACGGCCCTTTAGGTAACAGGAATGGGCAATGCTCCTCAGCTCAGTTCTCCCTCAACTCTGCAGCAGGAGGCCCCTGGTCTGGAGCCCAAACTCCAGTGTGTTGACAAACAGGCTTAGGAAAAAACACCAACCTCATTAGGAAGGAGCTCATTAGGACTTGTTGACATGAAACCCATTAGACCAATTAACATTCCATTAACGGCCTGGGGCACCAAGGGGTTAATGCTGCAGGGCAGTAATTGGGCTGGGGTGCCAGGGTTGGGGCTCAGGGCCTTGGGGATGAGAAACAAAGTCTAATTGGAAACTCTCTGGCCAGCTGGCCGGACAGCATTTGCTCCTGGCCTTTCACCCTAGCTGAGACACGCTGCCTGGTGCCAAGGTAGGAGAAAGGAGGAAGGGCCCAGTTTTCCCTGGGCTCCTCCCTGTCCCCACCACCTGCCTCACACTGGAGACCAGGCCAATAGTTGGCACAAGGACAAGGGGGAGGGGACATTTCCACCCTCCTGGATTCTGATCTCCCTGTTTTCTTCCTTGATGCCATCACCCCCCTCCCCTTCTCTTCTGTTCTAGTTTCTTGCTCAGCCCTTGGGAAGTGAGTCCTCTCTCTTCTCTAGGGACTAATTTTCTGTGATGTCACCACTCTCACAAAAACTCTTTAGAGAAGCTAGAATCCTTGAGGCCTCAGAGCCTAACTCTTCCAAAGAACGCTGTGATTTGGGGGTAGGGATGGGAGGGGGGGTCTGCCTGCCTTCTTCCTCCCTTCCTTCCATAGCAGCTGAGAGGTTCCCCCAGGATCCCCTAGGAGCCCTTCCTGTCTGTCCTCCGATACACCAGTATTTGCATGATTTTCTTTCTCTTGGTACAAGCAGAGTCTGTGGAAGTCCTATCCTCCGTCTCGATCTGTTTCCTCATTGGTAAACTCTAGGAGTGGACGAGAGGATTCACGAGGTCATCCTCAGCTCTCAATTCCCATGAGGGCCAAAAACTCCGGACTCCATACCCAGTGGAATCTGCTACTGATCTGCAGCCTGGAGAGTCACTTTCCCTCTTGAATTGTAAAACAAAGGGATTTCCCCCAGAATATTCAGAAACCTTTTGCCCATGGTCAGCACTCCACACATGCTTGGTGACTTGAATGGAAAGAGTTAGAGTGTAGCTTCATTCCAAAGGCCAGCCAGCTCTGTCTTCCTTCACTTTCTCTGGAGAGTGGAAAGGAGGCCCCAAGGCCAGCAAGCCTGGAGTCCTCAATCCCCCACAGCCCAGATGCCCCCAAGTTAGCCCTCCACCCCCACCCCCAAGAGGGTCCCTCTGAGCAGCTGCCTGAGCCAGGGTTCTGATGTCTAGACAGATTTGCAGGAGGCTGAAATAACACGGTGAACTCAGCAGGAGGGACTAGAAAGCTGCATTAGTAAACCTGGCTGGCTTCAGCTCCTCCCCATGGGGCAGCAGCCTTGACTCTGGCACAATCCTGTTTCTTTTCTCTCAGCCCCAAGCCTTGTCCAAAACGATCTTCTCCAGCCCAAGATCCTTTCCCCAAGGCGGCCTGTAGGTGGCGTCACAGGGCCCCACTTTAATTTCATTATGTAATATAACCTGTTTACTAAATCATGTAATCAGTCGCCTTAGGATTTACAGCTTTGGATGTGTATGGAGAATTGGACTTTGAGTCAAATTTAAAAACAAATAAAAATGAGAGGCAGCTGTTGCTGATAGTGTGATATTCATCTTTTGGAAACAAATTCACCCCAGTGCTATAAATTATGCCTGGAAAAAAAGTGTTGGTGGTGGGAAGGAGTTGGCTAGGTCTCCTCTGCTGGCAACTCTGAACGATGAATCTTGAAATAACGGTGTCAACCTGTCACTGATTTCATGTGACTCTGTGGATTTATCTAAAGAAACTCAGGCGTGTGGGTGCACGCATACACACACACACACACATCCCACAGGTCTCTTGGCAAAACCCAGTAAAAGGCTAGAAATGACAAGCTGAAAGCCGAGTGTCCACAGGAACTCTGCAGTCCCCGCAGCGCGGGGCGTGGAGTTGGCACTGAGAACTGGACAGTGTCGAGGATGAGGACAGTTTGGCAGGGAGCGGGAGGAGGAAAGAGGAGGGAGAGAGGATGCATCCATGGGCAGGGAAGGTTTAAAATAGGAGCAGGGATCTCTTACTCCAAATCGGTTGTTTGGTTGAAATGTTTTAGAGAGGGAGAAGTGAAGGGTCCTTGAGGTGGGGACTCAGGGATGTGGGAAGAGGAGCAAGCTCCCCTCACCTTCCAGCACCTCCACCTCCATCCTTCACCTCTCCACCCAGGTGCTGTGGGAACCAGGAGGAAGCTCAGGGCCTGTGGATTCAGGGGCCAGAATGCTGCAGGCTAGTGGATACTGATTCCTGCCTGTCTTTCTGATCTCAGGGTGCTGGGGGGGCAAATGGATATCTCGGAGTCGGGTCTGGGAGCTGGGAAGGATGGCCGTATCTATGTAACTTGAGGAAGGACAGACAGACAGGTGGACCAGAGCTAAGTAGCATCTGCTCTCCAGTCTGACCTCCTTGTTTGCTCTGTGTCCTAAAGGCTGCCCAGCTAAGAGGTCAATAATGAGTCATAGTGTCACAGTCACCCAGGTCCCAGGGCACGGGGCATCTGGCACAGAGCACAAGTCCTTGTAGAAAGTCACCATCGGACGGCCCACTTCCCTGTCACTGATTGGAGCATTCAGTGAGAAATAATTTGCTATGACTTCAGCAAGAAGCACAGATGACAACCAAGACAACCAGACCCTTTGGTCACCACCACTCTCTGCACTGTCATTTGCCACCTTTCTGGGAAGCCTACTGGGGAACTGGTGCCAGATCATACCCTAGTATGATGCTGGCCCCTAAGGAGCAAAGTGGGGACAGAGCAGAAACCAGCATGAGCTGGGGTTAGGACTGCCTGCTTCTGACTCCTGGGGAGATGTCTCTCTCTCCCTCTCTCTCAGTCCTCTTTCAGCCCTTAAATGCCAAGTGGTGAATGGGCTTTGGAAGGGGTAAAAGCCTTCTGTGAATACCAAATCTGGGGACCCCTTCTCCCTGCTTCCCCTCCCAAGAAGAGTGGCCTTCTCCAAATGGCTTATGGTGTGACTTCCTAAGGTCTCTACCTCCTGTCCTTTCTCTACCTCAGGGCCATTTTACTGTTTGTTCTTTATCTGAAATCATAGTATGTCCCCAAAGTGGCTGACCCAACAGGTCACTTAAACACTAACTGACCCCAGCCTAAAGGTGAGTGACACCTCACTCTAGAGAACCAGTTCTGGAGGAAGTGGGTGCTATTCTGTGTCCACAGATCAATCATGGGGGCGCTTAGTAGGCACATGGGGCAGAGGATTTGACTACCTGTTATTGGGGGACAGCCCTGGCCTATGAGTGAGGCTGCCAGTACTGGCTGTCCTTCTTCCGTCACCCCCAGCCCACGGGCAGCACTTGTCTTCCTCAACTCTAGCCTGACCAGAGAGCAGCCCGCCATCCTGCCGTGTCACTCTGACTTGGGGGGTTCCAGCAATCCAGGGCCCAGGGTTCCAGGGCTGCAGCCTCCCTTCCTGATGGCCCAGTTTAGCTACTTTTCAACTCCGCAGCATGGACCATGGGAGTCTGAAGAGCAGCCCTGCTCTGCTCCCAGCCCTCCTCCCCGCCCAGCTCCTGCTTCTCCACACGAGGGCCGGAGAGCAGTAGAATCCCTCCTGCCTGGGCTGTCACACCTTTTCTGGCTTCAAAAAGCTGCTGATATATTTTACAAACTGAAACAGCAATTTAATTCCCCCTGATAGCGGCAATTGTCCATTAGATCTTCCTACCGAGGAGCTTAACAATAATTCCTTTCATCCAACTGCTTGCTTCTTCCTGATCTGAGAATCAATCCCATAAATAGCAGGCAAGAGTTCTCACATTACTCTCCCCTCCAGCTTTTAGCATTTTGATGAAGATTCTCATCTCCTCTTTAAGCACTTTACAACTTGGCAATTTTTCCCCCTTTGATTCCTTTAAACAAAATAAAACAAAAAAACAGAAAGAAAAATAAAAAGCATGCAGTCTGGAAGGGTGAGCATAGCCCTTGCACTCTGCTCACAGAGAGGTGGTGTCCACCTTCTTCCTGCCTGGAGGCAGGGGGCCTGCAGCTGTGACCGCAGTGGTTCTATCCACCCCAGAGGGGCATCACTAATCCGGTCCTAAGCTTCGCACTCCCCCACACCGGGGTCCTGCTTTGGCCAGTGATGCTTAGCTAACAGTGCTTCTCCTTTCCCAAGAGTCTCCTCCCTCTGTGGTTGTACCCCCACAAATGGAGGTGGGGGAGACTTTGCAGCCGGTACCCTGGGGGTTGATCTGAGTCAATCCTCTCTCTGGGCCTGTGGCCCCTGGGGAACGCTCTAACTGAGAGAGGGGATTCCACCCTCTATTTCACCTCCAGCCCCCTTATCTTTAGCCAAACAACATGGTGGGAGGCCTTAGGGAAAGGAGAAGCTTGAGGCCTTTTATTCAATTATTTTTCTTTTCTTTTCAATATCCAGGCAGCGCCAGTGATCAGGGACAGAGGAGAGCCCTCCCATTCCTCCCTGGATGGCAGTTAGGGTGCATTGCCAGGGCACCTGTGGGCCCCCGAGACAACATCATGTGCTCTCTTGTCTGCACACACACGGAGAGAAACAAACGTAAAAATGAATCAAGGGACCCAAGTCCCCCTCGACAAACCCGATTCCCAGGTTTATTATTATTTGTTGAGAGCTGACAGGAGCGGCTGCGCAGGAACCAAGCTGAGAAAACAACACAGGCCGGGGCCCCTGAGGCTCACAACTCAACAGAGACAGACACACAGCTCGAGCTGGGGATCCCAGATGGAAGGAGCGCGTCTGCTCTGCAGGAGCCTGGCAGCCACCTCCACCTGCCCGATCAGCCTCCTTCCCCACCGCCCTCCCTTTCATAGTCTCTCTCTTCTCCAAGGCAGGTACTGAGGCAGATGACACTCCCCGAGAGCTAGAGAGAGGAAGGAAAGCAGAAGTGGGGGCCACAGAAGGTGAGGGCTGGCTGGAGGTGGGCACAGAGACAGGGCGCTGAAGCCTATCCCGTCCATCCCCTGCCATGACCTTACAGTCTCCCGACCCCAGAGAGGAGGGTCAGGCAGGCCCATTTCCCTCTGAGAAAGACTGTTCCATGTCCCCTGGCTGGATGGTATCTAGTTCCAATTTCTTTTCTTTTTGAGATAGTGTTTCAGTATGTCACCCTTGGTAGAGTGCTGTGGCATCACAGCTCACAGCAACCTCAAACTCTTAGACTTAAACAATTCCCTTGCCTCAGCCTCCCAAGTAGCTGGGACTACAGGTGCCTGCCATAATGCCTGGCTATTTTTTGGTTGTAGTTGTCATTGTTGTTTGGCAGACCTGGGCTGGATCTGAACCAGCCAGCTCTGGGGTATGTGGCTAGTGCCCTAGCTGCTGAGCTACAGGTGCCGAGCCTCTAGTTCCAATTTCTTAAACTTGCCTCCAGAAAAAAAGGTCAAGAGTTAGAGTTATGGAAGCAAACAGCTCTCTGGACTGAACTCAACTTATCACTGAAAAGCCACTCATCCCTGCTCTCCCATGCCCAGCCACTTGAGTGCCCCCCTCTTGGAGACTTTTGCAGTGGCCCAGGTGGCGTTCACAAGGAAAAAGAGGGGAGATGAGGTGGAGTCCAGAGCAATGAGCACAGGCTGAAGAACCCTGGTCCTCACTGCTCCTGGAGCAAGGGCAGGTGCACTGCCTCTGTGCTCTTGGTCTGCCAGGAGAGACAGCCCCTGGGGAAGGGAAGAAGACAGCCAGGATAGGAGAGGAAGTGACATGGCTGGACTCACACCCTGCTGAACAGATGCCTTCCAACACTTGACCCAAAATGTTTTCTCCACCTTTTGCTGCCATTAAGGTATTCTGTATTGCACAATCATACCCTTCCCTCCACCACACTTTGCTCCAAACCCTACTCTTTTTTGGGGGTCGGGGGAGACAGAGTCTCCCTATGTGGCCCTTGGTAGAGTGCTGAGGCATCACAGCTCACAACAACCTCAAACTCCTGGGCTTAAGTGATTCTCTTGCCTTAGCCACCCAAGTAGCTGGGACTATAGGCGCCTGCCACAACTGGCTATTTTTTGTTGCAGTTGCAGGCTGGGTTTGAACCTGCCACCCTTGGTGTATGTGGCTGGTGCCCTCACCACTGTGCTACGGGCACTGAGCCTCCAAACCCTGCTCTTTCATGAAGCCTTCCTTTACTTTCTACTCCATGACTGAATTCTCCCTTGGAGCCTGGCCATTAAGCATAAGAGGGGCATCAAGGCAGGGATTATCACTACATTCCCATTGATATCTATGCTCCCTGGTAGACAAGGTCATGGCTCTGCCTTGCATTTACCTTGGTGGAAGAAGCCTATGCAATATGACTTCCCAAGGTCTACCTTTGCATATACATACAAAGTTGCGATTTTGTTTCTTTGGCTTACTGCTAAAAATGTAAAACAAGCCAGATGCAGTGGCTGGCCCTTGTAATCCTAGCTCTTTGGTAGGCTGAGGCGGGTGGATCGCTTGAGCTCAGGAGTTCAAGACCAGCCTGAGCAAGAGTAAAACCCCTGTCTCTACTAAAAATAGAAAAACTAGCCAGGCATCATGGTGGGCACCTATAGTCCCAGCTACTCAGAGGCTGACACTGGAAGATTGCTTGAATCCAGGAGTTTGAGGTTGCTGTGAACTATGACACCAGGGCTCTACCCAGAATGACAGAGTGAAACTCTGTCTCAAAAAACAAAAACAACATACCAATCTGGGAAGGATGACTCTTTAAGTCCCAGCAGCTATTTATACCATGGTGAAGATGAGTTTGTTAGTCTCTTTCCCTGCAGACTTCAAGATGATAAAATAGACTTGATAATCACTGCATCGTAAGGCCCTCCCCATGCCCCAGACACTATGGTAACAGGCACACACAGGTCACCTGGTTTATTTTTCCTAACAACCCTATGGTGTCAGTATCATGATTGTTCTTACACATGGATGCAAAGACTGAAGCTTAGAGAGGTGGAGAACGTTTCTAGATGCCACGCAGTCTGATCTGGGAGTCTGAAAGTTTAACTTCAAAGTCTCAAGGTGAAGGAAGGAGACCCCAGAGGAGGACAGAGACCCGTCAGAATTGGAGAAGAAAAGACGAGTCCGACTATGAAAACAAGCTGCCGACTCTGAGTTGGCCCATCCAAAAGCGGCTTCCTTTGACTTTTACTGGCCCTGATTTTCTGAGCATTATGTTACAGCAATGCCACTAAGGATCCTCCGTATGCCAAGTTTGGGCTTTTGTACATCAGTCAAGGAATGTGTGCTCTGAGCCTTCCCGTGGTGGGGCTGCTTAAACAGCTACCGCTCATTCCATCCTGGCCCAGCAGTGTGCACACACGTTTATTTAAATATTTTATTGCATTTTGCTCTTGTTATCTTATAAAAATGAGTGGGAGGTGGGAAAAAGAAAGTGCTGATACCAGCAGTACGAAGTAGGGGGTCTCACGACCATAATACAACTAAGGCAAATGTGGAAAGTGTGACACAAGCTGAAAGCCGTACATCTTGAGTCTCCATCCTGGATGCTCTGGACTGTGTGTTCAATTAAAGAAAGAACACAACAGAATGATGGAAATATATGGTTGAAGATTGCTGCTCAAAGACAATGTATAATTGGAATCCAATAATGTGTTTTAGCTGTCTGGGAGCAGAACTCCAGGGACACACGCCATGCGTACGAAAGCCAGGCTGCCTGGCCCTGGCCCTGCACTCCCTGGCTCCAGGGCTGGAGCTCTGACTCACATTGACTAGGATTTGGTCGGTGTCTCCTTCTTGTCTGCCTGGACTGACAGGCCTTGTTAGGGCGCAGCTGGGGTGGGACGTGGTGGGGTGGAAGGAAGCGTACAGTCAGCCTGCTCTCCGGACTACTCACTTGGTCTTCTTTCCCTATCTGCCCGTGGCTTTCTAGGGACCACCCACAGCTGCAGAGAAGTCCCTGTTCTGGAATGCCATCTGTCCATGACACACAGGCTGGGAGGCACCTGGCTTTATCTTTGCAAAGCCAGCTGAGTATCATAGTCTTAGGTTTTTCAAGTCAGGACACCCCATCCCTAGGAGGCATCCCCTACCTTGTCATCTCTCTGAGCCCAAGCTTTATCCTCTTGCAGAAGTGCCTTCCTGCTCGTTTGCAGGGTCTCCTCTCATCCCAGAGGGATTCCAAGCAGCAGTCTGCCCAGGCGGCCAGTGAAGACATCCTTGCAAACCAGCAGTGGGGTCATTACCCTCAGCCTCCAAAGCACACAGCAATTAGGCAGAACTGTGGAGGACAGAGCTATCCTCTACCTCCCACCGGCTCTGCTGCCCCCTGCCAGGCCCCGTCCCCTTCAACTTCCATCCTTGGAAAGGGGGTTGCAGTTCTTTGGCTCCTAAGAGGGAAACCTTTAGTCATGAGCTGGCCCCATTGGCTGCACTGAGTCACAGAAGTGGAGTGTTTCCTACTGACAGCAGAATCTTTGAATGCTAGAACTCGTTTGAAAATTATAACTCACATCGAACCTTAATCCTTTTGCAATGACAACTTCTTTCTTTCTTTCCTTCCTTCCTTCTTTCTTTATTTCCTTTTTTTTTTTTTTTGGACAGAGTCTCACTTTGTTGCCCACAGTAGAGTGCTCTTGTGGTCATAGCTCACAGCAACCTCTAACTCTTGGGCTCAAGCAATTCTCTTGCCTCAGCCTCCCAAGTAGCTGGGACTACAGGCACCCGCCACCAACACTTGGCTATTCCTAGAGATGGTGTCTCACTCTAGCTAAGGCTAATTAGTCTTGAACTCCTGAGTTCAGGCAATCCATCCGCCTTGGCCTCCTAAAGTTCTGGGATTACAAGTGTGGGCCACTGCGCCTGGCAACAACTTATTTCTGATCATTGTGATCTGAGTAGAAAGACAGTATCCTGCTTCATTAGAGAAACTTTGCAGACTTGGAGTTCAAGATTGTGCCTTCACTTTCCCTTCCCCTCCTCTGGTAAGATGGACCCCATTTGCCATGCCAGGGCAAGGACCAGGGGTGGAAGAAGAGGAGGACCAGACACTCTGGCACGGGGGACTCTACCCTTGGGACCCAATTAGAATGCATTGACTTGGAACAGTTACGAATCTTCTGGGATCTGAGCCCTTGTTAATCTGGATCTTCCAGGATCAGGCCTGGCCAGGGAAAAGGAACAAAGCGTCTTGGCTTCCAGATCGAGAAGTTCTGTCTGGAACAGGTTGATCTGAGCAGGCAGGGGAGCTGCGTGTGAGATGTCTGCTCCCAGACCTGGTCCCTAGGGTGGGAAGGAGGAAAAACAGGGATGACTCCCCACAGGCACAAGTTGGCCTAAGTTCCCTGTTGTGTGCAGGCCCCTTTGAGATTTCTTCTCTATTCAGGACCTGCCTGTCTCTGGTCAGTGCCTGTGCTGAGTGGTATTAAGAAGGGCAGTCTGCTGTCTCTTTGTCCTGGAGTTCATAAAAGTGAGAAAAGGATCTCACTTAATGAGACACTTACTATGCTCAGGGATTAATTCACTAACAGGATCTGTGAGTGTGTGTGAGCTGAGAAAGAGTGGGGAGTGGGGAAGTAGGCAGAGGGAGATGAAGGGTAAGGAAGCTCATTGCAGAATATGATTGGGAAGGTCAAGCAGACAGGTTCCCAAGGGGACAGACAGCGGATGCTGGAGAACTGGGAAGAGGGGCTGCTCCGGTGTTCTGAGGAGCAACCTCAGCTTTTTCTCCACTCCTCAGGAAACTAAACGGCTTCTTCTCCCATTCTAGCAGCAGTGGGAACTCAAAGCTCTAAAGCAGATTGGCAGAGGACCAGCAGAGGTGGAGGGGTCCTGAGCAGTCGTGAGGTCTGGCTTCTTCCCTGGATGAAGAAGGAAATTTGCCCAAGTTCACACAGCAGGTTGCAGGTAGGGCCCTAAGTAGAATCTAGGACCCAAGGGGCAAATTCAGTAATCACTTATTGAGTACCTACTGTGTGCCAGGCACTGTACTGGGCAGTGGAAGTTCCAGAGGTGGAAATAGAGATGAAGGGAATAAATAAAGACACAACAGAATGAATTTTCCCTGAGCTAAAGGAAGACAGGTGACTTCAGAGGCAAAAGACCCCCAGAGCTGAGTAAGGGTAATGAAAAGAAAGAAGAAAACAAAGCTCAAGCCCCTTCAGTTCAGATATTTAAAGGGGGAAACAAAAAAGAAAAACAAAAGTTCACACAGGTCCTCACTGCAAAATCGGAAATGAGATGGAGGAGAGACGTCATCAAGTCCTAAGAGGGAAAGGTTCTGAGGTGGGATTCTGTGCTCAGTCCAGTGATCAAGCTCGTGTGAAGACAAAACAGTCAGCATGGGACGCGTGGGAACTCGGTTTATTGCCCACTCAATGATATAAAAAATAACTAGAAGCAGTAATTCAGCAAAGCAAAGAAATCCAAGGACGAGGACAACACGTATGCTAGAAAGAGAGGCAGCGAGGTGACTTGATGGAGAGAAAGGGGGGGTGGAGGAAGATGAGGACCGGTCGGTCATTACTCCACCGGGCCCCAAAGCTTCTGCTGCCGCAGCCAAGTTGGGAGCACCTTCTCCACTGTTCAGCCTCATGTTTGAGTTCTCTGGTTGAACAACATTTCCTGCCTTTAGTGGGTTTAAGGTTTTTATGTATATTTCCTTCTTATAATCAATGTATGGAATGCAGAGGTAACTACTGTAATGGAACAGAATATGCATCTTCTAAATCTTAACAATGTAGATAGTAGATAATATGCTATTTGTTAAATATGTCTACATAATGTATAATCTAGTATATAGTAGAGAATACATAGTATACAATGTACAGAATATGGTTTATATTATAGATCATTGTATACTATATGAATAGTAATATATCGTATCTTATATATTATATACTATGCATCATCTACTACATACTACATAGTATTATATAGTCTACATAACACTATTTTAAAAAATACTGTATATATTATATAGTACGTTATACATCTATGTATTATTAATAGTATATATCAGTGGTTCTCAACCTGTGGGTTGCGACCCCTTTGGGGGGTCGAACAACCCTTTCACAGGGGTCGCCTAAGACCATCCTGCATATCAGATATTTACATTACGATTCATAATAGTAGCAGAATGACAGTTATGAAGGAGCAACGAAAATAATTTTATGGTTGGGAGTCACCACAACATGAGGAACTGTATTAAAGGGTCGCAGCATTAGGAAGGTTGAGAACCACTGGTATATATCATATAGTACGTAATGTTATATACTATACTATATTATATATAGAATATACTACTTAATATATAATGTGTGTTATGTAATATCATATACTGCATAATATGTAGTGCTATATTCTATAAAATATATATTATAAGGTAATACATTATTCAACATTATATTATCTACTTTTTTATATTGTTAAGATTTTAATTTATATTTACATTAATATATATATAATATATACATAATACAGGGTGGACATAAAGTTCGTGTGTAGTTTACTATGTTAAACCATTTTAAATTGGACACAAACTTTATGGACATCCTGTATTTGACTGATATATTATATAATATATATTACACATAAGGCTATATGCTAAAACTAGAAAATATCAAATAGAGTTAGGTACAAATTTATCAAACTAATACAAGTTGGAAGGGAGATTTGTATCCTAATCTCCTAACTTTCATAGCAGAGAGTTAATTGACAAAGAGATAAATTCAGAAGACAGGATGTAAGTATATCATATACTAAATGTTGGCCACCAAATAACTAAAATCAGAAGCTATTCACTGTGGCTGACTCTGGAGCACCAGTCTTGTGGGTAGAGGTGGAGGACAGAAAGGAGACCTTCTACATCTTTACCCTCTTTGCTCTTTCCTCTCATACATATTTTAGAATTTTAAGAAATAGAAAAAAGTAAATAAATAATTAAATATCCATATAATAGATAACTATTCAGCAGTTAAAAATAATGGAGATGATGTACTTATTTTGACCTGCAAAGCTATTGGTCATGTAACTTTGGTTAAAAAAGCAAGCTTTCAGGGTGGCGCCTGTGGCTCAGTGAGTGGGGTGCTGGCTCCATATATTGAGGGTGGCAGGTTCGAATCTGACCCCAGCCAAAATGTAACAAAATATAGCTAGGCGTTGTGGCAAGCACCTGTAATCCAGCCACTCGGGAGGCTGAGGCAAGAGAATCACTAAGCCCAAGAGCTAGAGGTTGTTGTGAGCTGTGACACCACTGCACTCTACCAAGGGTGGCAAAGTAAGACTCTGTCTTTAAAAAAAAAAAAAAAAAAGAAAGAAAAAGCAAGCTTTCAGAACAATATTTACAACATAATATTTCGCTGTGTTAAAATAAACATTGAAACCCTTGAGATGTAGTAGTCCCTGCCTTCAAGGAGCTCCCTGACCCCGGGCCTTTTTTGTGTCCTTGGACCTGGGCCACCTGGGCTGCTTCTGGAACCTTGTCCCTCTTCCCGATCTTTGTAAGATGAGTACCTCTATTTGTGGTAGTTAGGGCTACCCTGTAAGTGTGTCCAGTAACAAGGAGTCATGTTCTTGACTCTACCTGGTTGGTCCGAAGATTGACCAGGATGAAGCTGCACAAGAGATGAACAGCTTGCTGCACAAATACTTGGTGGGAAGCAGAGAGGGGCCTGAGAATCTGAGGACTGGAGGATGTCAGGCCTGTCTCTCCTCAGAGAGCTCCTCATCAGATCCTTCATTCACAGATAAGGAACACACGGGGGCCCAGAGAGGGGCAGTGGCCAATGAAAGGTCTCACAGTTGAGTTAGTGTCCAGAAAAGAGAGAACCTGGTTTGTTAACAGGCAGAGTCAGGGAGAGAGCAGACAAGCTTAAAGCTGGCCTGGAAGCCCAAGGTCATGGCCACAGCGAGTAGCAAGCTCAGGATGCAGATGGCTTGACTTGGAGGGGAGACCCGGAAAAATCAGATCAGCTGGTCCTCCCTTAGTGTCCAGCAGCTGGAAGGAAGAAGTTTTATTTAAAAAATTATTTTTACTATGTATTTTTTTTAACTGCTCTAACTCAAGGAAAGAAATGGTTTTCAGATGGGCAGGGGGAAACACCTTGGGGCTGCCAGGGAGGGGCTCGGAAAGAAACGGACATTTTCTGAGCATTTCTAATGCACCAGATGCTGTGTAAGGTGCTAGCTCATATATTATCTCGTTTAACCCTCACAGAAGCCCTAGAGGGAAACCATGATCGCCACAATCACACACAATGATAGTTAGAAAACTTAAGTTGTAGAACTTGCCCCAGTCCCACAGTCAGCAAATAGCAGAACTATTTTTTTACCAACGATTTGAATCTGGGTTGGTCTTGTTCCAAAGCCTCAGCTTATTCAAAGAATCAGTGGGCTCCAATAAATACGTGTTAATTGACAAGGGGAGAAATGTCTTTTCCCAAACAGGGATACAACAAATGCTGTTTCTATACCAAATCCCGGGCATTGAAGCAGCCCCTCTACCCAACCCATGAGTATCCAGGAACTCTGGCTCTCAGGGACTGGGATTTACATTTGCCCAACAGGACTTTGAAAATCCTGGCATCAGAGGATGTTAGCAGTTGGGGCTCCCTTTCTCCCCACTCAGAGCACTGATGGTGCTACCTGAAGATGCAGAGATCCACAGTGTCAGGCTTGGAAGAAGATGAGCTAGACTGGGCTTGAGTGCAGGCGTTGGGGGAGAGGGGCTGGAGTCCAGAATTCTTGGTTTCCTCTGCCAACGTCAACTACCCTTGCCACCCCTCCAGTGCTGCCCCCAGCCTCTTCCTAAGTCTCCCCAGGTACCTCTGCCCCCTCTGACTTCTGGGGAGGCAGGCAGGCCCAGGAGAGTATGTATGTCAGTTAGGGTTTGTCATTTACACGTGGAGATCATTAGCGAGACTTATTTTTAAATTGTAATTGCGAAATGTAAATGCTCCCTAAACCGATGTGTAATTGCTACCCCCTCCACCCCAGCCCTTCCCCTCTGGTGCCAGCTTTGCGAGGAGAGAATTAGAAAATAAAAAGGGGGTGGATTATGTAAGCAAAACGATTTTAAAAAAAGAGAGTGAGAGAGCTAAGAATTTAAGTGAGACAGCTGGCGGCTTCTCTGATTGCCACACTTCTAGCATTAGCTGCAAAAATTGTCCTTGCCAATTGCACGCACCCCTCCAACCAATAGTGTCAACTGTATTTAGTCCCCAGAACAGACCATACCATCACTCACTTGGCAAGACAGTTCAGTGGTCATCATGTATGTGTGTGTGTGGTGGGTTGGGAGGAGGGCAAAGGTCAGGGAGGATATTTGAGGTTGCCTCTAGCTCATCCATGAAAGCCTTTCATTCTACAGAAAGACAGTCCACGGCAGGAGATAGCAGTTGGTCAACCTTTTGCCCATATTCTACCATGCAGGTGATGGCAGGGCTACCTCCATTCCCCCAGGCCAGGTTGGCCTGCTTGGACTCCAGCATCCAGCCACAGCGTCAGTCTGGAGAGAAGCAGGACTCTGCCAGGGAGCTCAATGGGAAGAGCCTCGATTGGGTTTTCAGGTCCAGAGAAAGTCACTGGACTTCACACTGGGTCAGCAGGTAAGGGACACACATCCCCCCCTTTTTTTTTCCTTTTTACCTTCTCCTCATCTTCTTTAAGCCCTCCCCACAGTCACTGTCCACAGTGGACTCCCTTCAATGTCACTGGTACATGGGCTCTGAATGCAGTTGAAGATTGTCGGCCTGAGCCCTTAGGGTCATTACCCAACCCACATTTGGTGAAAACTAAACACCCTTCCCTCTGATCTAGCTTTAAGGAGCCACAGTGCTCCCACACCGCCCACCCTCACTGCCCCTACAACTGAGCTCCTCAGACAGGAGGCAGCACCCTCATTGCTGCCCTCTGTCCTCAGAGGCGTGGTCCCCTATGAATATCCACGGCTGTGCTACCTACTGGGTGGGGAGCTGGGCCCGGGAGGGAGCGTTTGTCTTTGCTTTGAGTGCCCTCTCTCCAGGATGACCAGCTTTTGTGAGGAATGTGGTAATGATTACTGGCCCCAGAATGAAGGCTGATGAACTGTAAGGTCATGGTGGTCCTGAGACATCAGGGAAACTTACAAAATCCTGGGCAGGGTCCTTTGGAGTTGGGGCCCAATCTCACCATAACAGATCCAGCCCTTATCCTGGCATACTGAAAAGAAAAAAGGGTTGTTTTGGATAACTGGATTTCTAAATCCCTGCCTATATTGCTACCTATGTCTGTGAGATCATGAAGTTACTTAAGAGGACCAAAAAAAAAAAAGAAAAAAACCCCTATCTGATAAGAAGATTAAATGAAATTTTCTATTCAAAATGCTTTCTACATTCTGAAGAACTAGTTCTCAGAGTTCATCAGAAACACCTGGGCTGCGGTTTCCTCAGAGTTTGTCAAAACCACTTGGGTGCACATTCCTGAGTCGTGGGCCTGACTCCCAGAATCAGAATTTCTGGTGGTGGTCCAGGAACTTCATCTTAACATCCCACCCCCAGGTCATTTTTAGACGATAATGCTTGCTCCAGAGAGCTGTACAAATGTCATCATCATCATGGGGGTACACAATATCCCATCCATCTGTATCAACGACAGTTTATTGTCCACAGAATACAGGGGAAAGACCTAGAGGCCCCCCCCCCAAAGGACTGAGGGGGGCAACACAAAGACGTGGAAAACAAGCTTGTATATGCTAAATGTCGGCTCAGGCCATGAGCTGGATCTAGAGGCTTTCAGGAGAAAAGCTAATCTGCCAGGGGGATTTAACTATGTGTGAAAGGACAGAAAAGCATTTCCTACTGTTCAGGTGATCCCTGCAGCCTCTGGGATGGTCCTCAGGAGACTCACTCCCCTCCTCTCACTTCCAGCTGGGCCAGAAATTCTTCCTGTCAGCTACAGCCAAAACACCTGCAAAAAAGGGCAGAAAGCTCTCAGCAGGGAAGGCAAGAGGCTGGGGGTGAGGGGCATCAGAGGAGGGGGACTTGGGGCTCTGTGTACCCCCTCTTCTCTCAGTTTGTCCTGTTCTACAAGGGATGTATTCTACTTCCTCTGCAGACATTCCCACCATATCTACCTTTTTTTTTTTTTTGAGACAGTCTCACTCCATCACCCTGGGTAGAGTATCGTGATGTCATAGCTCACAGCAACTTCAAACTCCTAGGCTCAAGGGATCCTCTTCCCTTAGCCTCCCAAGTAGCTGGGACTACAGGTGCTTGCCACAACGCCAGGCTAGCTTTTCTATTTTAGTAGAGGCAAGATTTCTGGAACTCCTGAGCTCAAGCAGTCTACCCACCTTGGCCTCCCAGAGTGAGACACTGTGCCCATCCATATCTGTCTACCTTCACCTCTCTCTCCTCAGTGTGGTTGCTGAGGCCCACCAAGCCATGTAGAGCCCAAATCTTTGTCACAGTTGAAAGTGCCTGTCCTTGCCTATCTAGTTGCTGGTTGTTCTCTCCCCAAGGAGGGGCAGGTGTCTGTGAGGGATTCCTGGGTGCTGGGAAGACCACAGCTGACATCTTATTTTAAGACATTGACAAATTTAGGGGAAGAGGGTAGCATTGGTAGCTTTTTCAAATATTCAGGTAAGTCCCAGATCCATGTGATGGAGGCTTTGGCTGGGGGTCTGGAGAGACACTGATGGGCTGGGAGAGGGAGGGGAAGACATCTGAGGACAGCAGGAAGGAAGACTCCAGGGAGATGGACCCAAAGCAGAAATTAGCAGTGAGACACAGCCATGGCCTGAAGGTGGCTTTGGCTGCACAACTTACTTATTTTTAGACTAAAATGAATTAATTTTGCTTCTCAATATTTGAAATGGATCGAGATGTTGACAAATGGAGGTTGGGTAGTCAGCCCTGTCATAAGGTCTGGCCAGACAGTTCTCAAACAATCCCATCAATTTCTCCATGCAGGTGAGTTGCTCATTTGACTCCAGTGAGGCTGTGCTTAGCGCCAGGACAGCAGGCTGGGGCAGAGGCTCTGGCCTGAGTCCTGGGCTGCACTTCCGTAGCAGTACCAGGGAGCACCTCCAGGCCAGAGCACCACCAGCCCGGGACCAGAGGCAAATGCATCTTTAACATTAACAGTTCCTTCCTAGTTAACACCATCTTAGTCTCCTTGTAAAAACACATTTGCACCTCAGTAAAGAATGTAATTAACTAGTGACATGACAACAGGAGGAGCTAAACAGTGGCCCAGGCTGGGAGCTGCAGCAGGAAAATGGAAATGTAGACTTTCCCACCTCCCTGCCTCTGTGTGTGTGTGTGTGTGTGTGTGTGTGTGTGTGTGTGTGTGTGCAGGCCACACACCTGCGCATGTGCTGCTGGAGGTGATAGTGGCAGGCAGATAGCACAGGGTCTTGAGGGAAGTTTGAATTCCCACTTGCAGGACAGAGGAAGCAGGTGTGCTGGAAGGATGCCACCAACTGAGAGAAGCTCCAGAAGCAGGCAGGGTGGTTCATGAATCTCCATTAACAAAAGTTCTCTGGATGGAAACAAAATCTCCCCCCCTTTTCCACACCTCAGACTCCTCCCAAGAGGAAATAAGGGATATGGAGACACATTCAAAGCAGCCAGAATCTCAGGCTCCCCAGCCATTGCCTGCCCTGGGGCAGCCACTCAGAGGAGCCCAAGAGATCTGAACCATCTAGGGAGCACTGAAATCCTCCTCCACACGACTTGTCTGTGACTCTGTGACCACTGGCAGCAAACCTGGGTGGCATGACTGACTGACTCCTCCCTGCTGTAGCCCTACCTGAGTTTCATATCTCCATCCCCATCCCACTTTTCTTCCCTCTCCAGTCAGGCCCAAGATCACCTTCCCTCCTTTCCATTCCCTGTGGCATAATCTAGAAAGGGCCCTTCTCCCTGGCCACGCCGGCCACAGCCCCTCCTCACCCGCACCGTCAGCCCCCTGCACATCTGTACACTGCTTCCTCCAGACTAAGCTTCCGGGCAGGTGACTTCATCCATGTTCCTTAAGGACCTAGTCCATGCCAGGCGCTGCCCTTGAGGCTCTTACAGCTGTGTCATCACCTACTCCAGAATTTTCAATGACTCCTTGCTCATAGAAGACACTCAGCAGACGCATACTGATTATGTTATATCAAGTACAGCCTTCAAGGTGCCTGAACTTGGCCTCTGTCTCTCCAGACTCATCTTCTACTTTGCACCCTCCGGCCACACATAGCACTTCCCATTCCCAAACCCATCCCACACCTTCCTTCTTCCCTCAATGCCCCAATTCTATGTTTCTATCTGTCAAGAAGATCCCAACCATCATTCTTCAGTGTTCGCTCAAACATTCTGGCTGCTACCTCTATAGCCAGAGTAATTTTTCCTCCTCTGTGCTTCCAAGTAACATGCTGTTTGTCATTCTCTGAAAGCTCTTGTCACATTCTGTCTTGTGCTATCGTTATCTTGGGTATCTTTCATCTCCTCCCAAACTGTAAGCTCCTCAGGGGCAGAAACCCTATCTTCTATCTGTATACATTTTCAGTTTATAAAATACGTTCACATGTAACATCTTGTTAACTCTTAAAGTAAAATTTAGAAGTAGGCATTTTAATAGAATAATTTTATTACCTTTACAAAATAACAAATGTTATGGTGGAAAGTTGATAAATAAGAGGAGAAAAAGTTAAGTTGTAATCCTACAGTATAAAGATAAACCACAATTACTACCCGGAGAAAAATACCTTTTTCTTAAAAACAGTATCATACTATGCATACTGTTCAGTAAACAGCTTTTTAAATATTTAACAACACGTCACAATACCTCTGCATGTAAAGGAAATATATATTAATTTAAACATATACAAATATAAAAATATAAGTTATAGTTTTAAGGACTATGGCATTCTATTTATGGATGTCCCCTAACTACTCAGACAAATTTTTAACATTTCTTGTTTAGATTATTTCCAGTGTTTGCTATGATAACAAAATAGTGACTAAACCGTGACTATTCTTCTGGTGAACTTTTGCTCTAGACGCGATCATTTTCTTGGGATAATTTTCTACATGTGTAATTGCTAGGTCCAAAGGTAGGTTCATGTTAAGGAATTTTTACCAATTACTTGCAGGAGGGTCACACCCCTTTGCAACGTATCAGCAGCAGATGAGAGATGCCGTTTTCCTTGCCAGGCAGTTATTCTCTTTTTATAAGACGTGGATAACGAGGCTTGGGTGAGTCAAGCACAGGCCTTGCCTAAGAAAACACCCAGCAAGTGGTATGTCTGCGAACTCCAGACGTTTTGTTCTTCCAAGCTCCCCTCGTTTCTTTGCTCTTGTATTTCTTACCGATCCAAAGCGAGTGCTTGAGGTAGTAAGTGCTAAATCAATGTTGGACTCCCTGAAGAAGGCAGAGGTGGGTGCACCCTGAGTGGAGGGGTGGGGCCCTTTCTGGGAGCTTTGCTAACATCAGCCTGAGGCAGACTTGGCAGACCAGAGGTCTGTTCTTAGGTAGTTTTTTATGACTCCTTCCTCCCTCTTCTGGGCAGGTGCAAATTGCTTTAATTTATCCCCCCATGTATTAAGAATCTACCAGATTCTGGGGCCTGAGCATATCAAAGCATCAAAGATGAAACACGCTCTTTGCCTCTCTCTCTCCCTCGCCCCCTCCCTCTTTCCCTGTCTTCAAGGTGCTCACAGTCTAGTGGGGAAGATAGAAGGTAAAGAAATAAGTGTAACCTGCGATGTCTATACCATGCCGCTCTGACTGCAGCCTCAAGGTCCCCTGCTCTGCCAAAGCCCTGGTGGCAGGAGCCAGGAAGAGGGCCTGGGTCAGTGCTGGGAAGGCAGGAAGCCGAGGATGCCTGGAGTGTCCTTCAGCCTCTGCCTCTGCTGTGCTGGTTGTTGTCTTTCTGCTCTAGCTGAGTCTCTGCCTGCCCCCACTCCAAGACAGCATCGAGGAGCTGGAATTCCTCAGAGAGTAATAACACCAGTATTAGGGAAGAGAAGCTGACCCCGCTCCCCACTCAGGGATTAATAAAATACACTTTTGAGGGAGGAAAGACAATCAGAGGTGACACCAGCATGCCCCCATGCAGGCCACCGCTTCAGGGCTACAATATACATGATTTCTCCTTTCCTAGAACTGACAACTACCTAGTTCTGCTTGTTTCTCAACAGCCTGGAGAAGGCTTTAAGGCAGAAATACAGCCTGTAATCTCCTTTCTGTCACTGCCAGCTATTCCGCTGAGCATCAGGGAGGCCATTCACATGACAAAAAGCCAGGTTGGCAGGGAGGAGGAGACCCCCCAGTGGCCATGGCATCCTCCCAGCCCCCAGCCTCTGTGAACCACTGGCCTGACTCATGCCATGCACACTTCTCTAGATCTCAGCCAGAGGGACCCCAGCATATACAGAGGCCTCCCCCTATGTAAGGCTAACGGGCAGCCTGCAAGCATGGCCGGGCTGTGGAGGCAGACAGACACACAGAGAGATGGATGGATGGGAAGACATGGGCCTGTGGGACCTCATGGCCCAGATTTGTTAAGGGACAAGGAAAAGAGCCCTTCCTTGCCTATCCATATTCATTCCAGCAGGCCGGGGTGGGCAGTCTTTCCCAGAGAACACTTCTATTTTGCCAACTTGCACTTTGGCTTTTTGCAGATTAAGTAGGACAGTTAGTGGTGAAGACTGAGCCTCCGGATCTCTGGCCAGAGGCTCAAACCAAACATCTGTCCTCTGTCCACTTTGGGGAAGTCACCCTACTCAGAACGCTCATGTTTGTTCTGATTGGTGCAAGAGCCTCAAAAGAGTCTGTCCTTCCTCTGGATCCTACCCAATAGCCCTTCTTCCATACATGCACGATGAAGCGAGGTTTGAGGCCAGGTGTGATGGTTCATGCCTGTAATCCTAGCACTCTGGGAAGCCGAGGCAGGTTGATTGCTTGAGCTCATGGGTTCAAGACTAGCCTGAGTAAGAGCAAGACCCCATCTCTTAAAACAAAACAAAACTAGTTGGGTGTTGTAGCAGTTGTCTGTAGCCCCAGCTACTCAGGAGGCTGAGGCAAGAGGATCACTTGAGTCCAAGAGTTTGAGGTTGCTGTGAGCTATGATGCCATGGCACTATACCAAATGTGACATAGTGAGATTCTGTGTCAAAATAAAAGAAAAAATAGTGCGGTTTGGCTACAAGGATGCTCCAGCAGTTCCCCCACAGTAGGTATCTGTGAGTCTTTAGGCTCCTGCCACCTCCCTGCTAAGGCTGGCTCTGTGCTATCAGACAAAATCCATCACCAATTGATCTTCATCATTGTCATCTGTAAACAAGAGGCTGGACCTGACAGTGTGACACTCTCCTATTCCATTCTCTGACAACTCTTGATCAGCTATTGCACACAGTTGTCATCCCAGAGAAAACCTCGAATTTCACCAAAGCAACAAGGCTGATCCCAGAGAGACCAGATTCTAATCCTCTACGAAGAGGGAGCTTTTTGGAAGCTAAAGTAATTTAAGACTTGTTGATGCTGTTTCTCTCCTGCTCAAAAGTCCATAATGGCTTACCGGGGCCTAAGAAGACAAAATCCACATTTCTTAGCCTCCATTCTTGTCATTCATAATCCGTCTGACCCTATCATCTCTCTTAAATAATCCCCCGCTACTTTCAAATCTGAACTTTTTCTCCAGCTAGCCTGGGCTGCCCCTGTCTCACAACCCAGCACACACTGTGTTTGGGCTCTGTCTGTCCCTCCTTGCACAAGCCATCACGCCGCTCTTTCCTTCTGCCATGTGGGTCCAATCCAACCTGCAACAACCAGCTCACATCAGCCTCTTGCACCCCACACCCTATGATTGGACCTTAATCTTACTCTATTTCATGAATCTCTGCTTTTTGTGTTAATTTCAATCTCCTCAATGGAATCATAAACTTCTGTGGGCAAGAACCAAGCCTTGCCTTCCTCTTCTTCCCTCCATACACACCTGGGTTAGTCTGCCCCGAGGTAGGTAATCACAAGTATCGTTCTTGTCATGGGAAGAGGAGCCGCTACAGATGCTGGAACCGTTCAGTTAGAGTTTGCTTCTTTAGTTATCAATATTCTTCATTGCCCAAGGCCTGACCCTTCTCTGTATTTCAACACATCCTGGAATTGAGAGCTTTCGACTAAACTGGGTATGGTTTCACAGGCTTCTTGCACTGATGTTAAGTGAACATGGGAGAGATAATATCACATACCATGGCATGGAAAAGGCTTCAAAGTCAGACAAATTTGGATTCACACCCCAGGTTTCCCTCTTCCTGTGTTATACTTGTATGAGTTTCAGTTTTCCTATTTCTATAAAATGGGAATAACAATACTTACCTCACAGGATGTTTCTTGGGATTCTATGGGATGTTGTATATTACATCACACATGATGTGCCTAGCAGATGGTAAAGGCTATCTGGTAATGACACAGACTAAGGCTTTAATAAATGTCTGGGCATGGTGGCTTCTGCCTGTAATCCTAGCACTCTGGGAGGCTGAGGCAGGTAGATCACATGAGCTCAGGAGTTCAAGACCAACCTGAGCAAGAGTAAGACTCTGTCTCTTTTAAAAATAGAAGAACAAGGTGCCGGGTGCAATGGCTCATGCCTGTAATCCCAGCACTCTGGGAGGCTAATGCAGGCCTGAACTCACAAATTTGAGATCAGCCTGAGTTAGAGCAAGACCCTGTCTCTAAAAATAGCCAGGTGCTGTGGTGGGCTCTTGTAGTCTCAGCTACTTGGGAGGCCAAGGCAAGAGAATCACTTGATCCCAAGAATCTGAGGTTACTGTGAGCTATGATGCCACAGCAGTCTATGAGGGGGTGACAAAGCAAGACTCTGTGTCAAAAAAAAAAAAAGTTTAAAGAAAGAGTAATAATGAAAAAGGGAAGAAGAACTAGCAAGGTGTTGTGGCAGCTCCCTGTAGCCCCAGCTACTTGGGAGGCTGAGGCAGGAGGATAGCCTGAGCTCAAGAGTTTGAGGTTGCTGTGAGTTATGATGATGCCACGGCACTTGACCCAGTGCAACAGAGAGACTCTGCTCAAAAAAAAAAAAAAAATAGGGCTGGGTATGGTGGCTCATGCCTATAATCCCAGCACTCTGGGAGACTGAGACAGGCAGATTGCTTGAGCTCAGGAGTTCAAGACCAGCCTGACCAAAAGCGAGATCCTGTTTCTAAAAGATAGCCAGGCATTGTGGCAGGTGCCTGTAGCCCCAGCTACTTGGGAGACTGAGGCAAGAGAATTGCTTAAGCACAAGAGTTTGAAGTTGCTGTGAACTATGACACTACAGCACTCTACAGAGGGCAACAAAGTGAGACTCTGTCTCCAAAAAAAAAAAAAAAATTAAATATATGAAAATAAATAGCGACTATTGTCACCAATGATAATCATAGTAATAGCTTATTTAGCTCTCATTTACCAAAGTTCTACTCATCTTTTAAGATAACTCTGTGAGGTTTCCTCTCAAGGCCATCCTGTCCCATAGGGGGTTCGTTGTTCCCTCTTTGCTATACCCCTACTACCTGGGGCTGTATCTCCAAGTCTGAACTTCTTAGCCATGAAGCCTGGGTAAGATCACTGGATTATTATTATTTCCTCCTATATATGTCCCTTCCACTGAGCCCTGAGCTTCCAGAGTGAGGAAGCTCTGTACCCCTCACTTTGTGCTTCCAGCTCAGACATAGCCTCAGGCAGTGTGTCTTCATCAAACTAGGGAAAGAGGAAAGAGTGGACAAACAGGAATGCCCAAAGCAGGCAAGGACCTGGGCAGAGTTTGACCACACACACACTTTCTGTCTGGAGAAAGGGATTTGGGGGAGAGACTGGTGGTTGGGAATCCATAATGGAAAACGAATATCACTAAGACCAAGTGCATGGCTGTAAGGAAGTCCCTAACTTGCCCAGAAGGATTTTCTTTCTTGGAGAAACCATCATCACCACTAGAAGACGACTCTGACACTGGAAATCTCTGCAAGACCCTGTCTGTTTCTGCCTCTCCTTGCTAAGTGTGGCTTAGTCCCTTTCTCAGATTCCTCCCCTCCTCCCCTTTCCCCAGCAGTCAGACCCTCAGCCTCTGAGCCCCTGTTTTCCTCCCCACCCATCAGGCTGCTTACAACCCTGGGTTATGAGGCCACCTTCCAGCACCCCAAAACTCTCCCCATAAGCAGGTGAAGGTAAGTGCATCTGGGCACAAGCTAACCTCTTATTTTGCCCACCCCAGGTGCAGTGAGCCATGCTTCCCTCTTCTCCATCTCCCATGCCACACCTGAGCTCACCACTAGCCACCTGATAGGCTGTGACCTGCTCCATCCTCCACAGGCTGCCACGGAATGTTCCAGCAGGCATCCCACTCTTATCCTACCAAATCGTGATTGTGTACCAGTCTGTCTATCCCACTAGATTACATAATTCTGAATGGAATCTCCAACCTACAGAGCTTCCCAAAGTCTAATATATGAGGTCTGACAATTAAGCTCATGAATTCATCCTAGAAGAGTGCTACATACCTCATTGCTAAATATCACTATGATCACCTTTGAAGCACTCCCCTTGGGAAGCTATGCACCAATGTCAGTGCCTAGTCCACCCTTCAAAGCAATTTTAGAACTCTTTTCCTGGAATAGCCATCAACACTTTTGTAGGATGGCACTCAAAAACATGCAACAACAATAATGAACACTTTAGTTAACAAATACAAAAAATGTAACCTAATTGTATGTATCCTTATATTAATCTGAAAAAAGAAAGAATGAATGCCACTCAGCAAGACACCTCCACATGTTGATACAAAAATGGCTGTGAGACACAGATATACCAAGGTTATGAAACCTTTCTGAGTTGTTTGTACAGTGCTGCCAACCTAAGCACATAGTGGTAAGTTTGGGAACTTAATTGCCAGACCTTCCTATGACAGTTCTAATGATCATTCTAGAAAAAGAGTCCCAAAATTGCTTTGAAGAGTATACTACATGCTGTCATTGGTGCAGAGCTTCCCAAGGGGAGTACTTCAAAGGTGACCATAGTAAGGTATGTAGCACTTTTGCTAGGATGAGTTCACGAACATAACTGTCAGATTTTTATATATTTGTTCAACAAATATTTGTTGAGCCAAGTGTGGCTTGTGCCTATAATCCTTGTACTTTGGGAGGCTGAGGCAGGTAGATTGCTTGAGCACAAGAGTTCAAGACCAGCCTGAGCAAGAGTGAGACCCTGTTTCTAAAAATAGCTGGGTTCTGTGGCAGGTGCATGTAGTCCCAGCTACTCAGGAGGCTGAGGCAAGAAGATCACTTGAGCCCAAGAGTTTGAGGTTACTGTGAGCTATGATGCCATAGCACTCTACCCAGGGCGAAAAGAGTGAGACAAAAAACAAAGAAACAAACGTTTGTTGGATGGAATGGATAAATGTATATATTCAGCAGAGGATATGCAGAGCATATAACACATCACTTACCCATTACAAAGAACTATATTTATTATTTAAACCTTAAAACAATCCTATAAAGTAGGTATTGGTCCCATTTTTAAAAAGGGAGGCTGAGGTCATAAAAGGTAAGTGACTTGCCTAAAGGCACAAAGCTATTTAAGGGGAGAAGAGAAAGAGCAGAGCCCCCAGGGTGTGTTATGTGGCCTCCCCAGCACAGCTCCCTGGCACCTGCCCACCTGCCCGCCTGCCCATCTAGCCAGGGAGAAGGTGTGAAAAGGCTAAGCTG
>CAUYQV010185754.1:0-12439 GCA_963574575.1 Galagoides demidoff
ATCCTATAGACAGATGTGTTTACCCAAGGACTCCTCAGCACCATTTCAGACCGAGCTTTGGGACGACGAAGCTTATCAGTGAAGACAGGCCCATCCACAGTGCTGTGTGTGTTGTCGGGGAGACAAACATGCAGGATTTCACCTGCCCTGCACCCCTGTATCTAGGCTTATTCCCTGAGACCTCCAGGGAAGAAAAAGGCCCAGCACCTCACTTTGCCCTCCTAGAACTGGGGAGGTGACTTTGTATTAGGCATACTGTGTTCACCAGAGCCAAAGTTTCCTCCATTTGGGGTGGTTGTTGGGGAGTGTGTTTGCGATCCTGGGCAACAGACACTTTTCAGGCTCATGAGAGCACACCCTATTTTCTCAGCTGTAATGGGTCTGGTGTCTGGCTTTGCAGCCACCAAGGGAAGCCTCATACTTCGGGGAAAAGAGTGGCATGTCATCTGAGAGAAGCAAGCAGAGCAAAGCCACAGGATCCTCATGGGACTTGTGCTTTCATTTGTCCTTTTCTTTTGGTCTGGGACCGGAATTGCTATGAGACAAAGGGGGTCTGGCCACCTGTCACTCTAATAAGCCAAACGCAGAGATGGGGATTAGGTCCAGCAAGCTTTATTATTGGAAGGCCAGCAATTCTGGAGAACAGTGAGAGTAACCTCTCCAAGACTGTTCTGCTCTTCCATTTCCCAAGCCACAGTTTTGGCTTGGTACCTGTAGCTAAGTGGTTAGGGCACTGGCCACATACACCGGGGCTGGTGGGTTCGAACCCTGCCCAGGTCTGCTAAACAACAACGACAACTACAACAAAAAAATAGCTAGGCATCGTGGAGGGCGCCTGTAGTCCCAGCTACTTGGGAGGCTGAGACAAGAGAATCACTTAAGCCCAAGAGTTTGAGGTTGCTATGAGCTGTGATGCCACAGCACCCTACCGAGGGTGATGTAGTGAGACTCTATCTCAAAACAAAAAATCACAAACCACAGTTTTATATGTAAAAGGTGAAATAAAAAAAAAACGTGTTAACCCTTATCTTAAATAACAATAATCAGCATAACATCTCTAAATAGTTAATCTCCTAAATCAATCACCCTAAACTACTCTGGATAGACCCTTTTGTTGAAACTGAATTTACAATACAAGGATGGAAGACATGAGGTGAAGGTCACATAAGACCTAAACTGACCAGACCAGCTGTGTCGTGTCGTCCCTATCCTGACTGACTCCATCTTACTCTCACTCCATGCACTCTCGGAAGGAGGCTTCAGCCCAGGTTCCTGAAACCAGCCCTGCAGCTCCCATTTGCAACCCCACCCCTACCCCTGCTCCAGAGCTGAGCTCTGTGTCCTGGGCCTTCCCCTTTGCTTCTGCCTCTTAATCAGTGCATTTCTAGGGCTGCTTGGGCTCACACAGGAACAACAGGCCTTGGCTCTCAGCTCTAGTGCTGGGGAAGCTGCTATAGGGTGAGAAGCCCATGGCTTCGCTCGTAATTATAAACAGAGATAAGGGAAGTGGGTAATGAGGCTGGGGCAATGAGCCCCCAGATATGCCAGTTGCTCAGGCGCCTGTACCACTGACTGTGCTGAGGGTCGTAACACATTTGGTTCTCCTGAATTCACCTGGCAGCAGTCACAAGTTTCCCTCCAAACCTCCTCCACCTGTCAGGAGAGTTGTCCTTTCTATTTCACAGGAAAGAACAATTGAAGCCCTGACAGGGCTGAGGGGCACTTTGAGGTTTCAGTCAATGTAGAATGGATCCGTCTGTCCTTCCCTGCGAGGCTTTGAGGCAGGGAGAGGACACCAGGAAAGATTTCCAGGAGGAAGCAGAGCCCTGAAGGGTAAGAAGACACCTAACCTAGCCATAGCCCAGGCACTGCTCCCAGTTGTGTGAGAGAAAGGTCCTCAGATACAGACAGCCTGGAATCCAAGACAGCCAGGAGGGCTCAGAGGGCAGGTGTGTGGGTGGGCAGGCTTCTATGCCTCAATGGGCCCAAGTTGGTAGGAGCCTGCATTTCCCAGTTTATAGGACAGTCCACCATGACTGAGCATGTCAGTCTCTTAGCCTTGGGAGGGTGGTGGAATTATCTCCATTTTACAAATGAGAAAATTAAGGCTTAATGAGATGGGCACTCAAATTCTTTTCAGAAGGATAAAGAAAACTGTTCAGAAAGCTGCAGCCCCAGCCATGAATGGCTGGCTTGTGGGGCAGGGACACATGTGGTAGCTCAGGTTGTCTGTTATCCTTAGTTGATCAAGTACTTTCCTCTCCATAGGTGGCTTCAACTTCCCTCCCTGCAAATAGGCAGTGCTGCTGAGGAGCATTGCAGGACCTTGCCATTCCAAGAGATGCTGGCAAAAGTGGTAAATGGCCTCAGACAAGCCTCAGGGGAGGCGGGGAACAACCCAGATCTGGGTTCAAATTGGCTACAGTTCTACCCTCAGATCAACGTCATATCCCTTACACTAATTCTGAAGGTCCATTGACAGTAAATGGATATCTGTTCTAAGGTCTGAGAAGGTATATAATTTCCTCACAGCCATATCAGAGTAAAATTGGAGGGCTAGCCATCACAGGCCTCACTATTCCAGATGTGTAAACCAAGTTATTAACTGTTAAATAAACATGTCCCTTTTTTGTTATTGTTATAATGATTTTTTGAGCTTTATTGAAGTAAAATTGACAAAAACTATATATATTCAAGGTGTATCTATTGATGTTTTGATATACACATTGTGAAATGATTACCACAATCAAATTAATTAACATAGCCATCACCTCACATAATCTTGTGTATGTGTATGTGTTGAGAATACATAAGAACTGCTCTCTTAGCAAATTTCAAGCATAAAATACATTATTATTAATTATAATCAACATGCTGGACATCCGGTCTCCAGAACTTATTCATCTTGTGACTACAAGACTATACCCGTTGATCAACCTCTCACCATTTCTCCCTCCTCTATCACCCCTGGTAACCATCTTTTTACTCTTTATTCCTATGAATTCAAGATTTTTAGATTACCCATACAAGAGAAATCACACAGTATTTTTCTTTCTGTGTCTGGCTTATTTTACATAGCATAATGTCCTTCAGGTTTTAAGGACTACGTTATCTCAACTGGCAGGATTTTCTTTTTATTGAGGCTGAATAACAATATTCTATTTTCTATATACACCCCGTTTTCTTTATTCATAAGTCCATTGACTGACACATACATTGATTCCATACCTTGGCTATTGGAAATAATGCTGCAATGAACATGGGAATGCAGCCATCTTTTCCACAATCTGATTTCAATTCCATCGGATATATACCCAGAAATGGTATTGATGGATCATATGGTAGTTCTAGTTTATATTTTTTGAGCGTTCTCCATATTGTTCTCCATAATGGTTGTATGTATTTACATTCTCACAGTGTATAAGGGTTCCCTTTTCTCCACATCCTGGCCAAAGCTTATCACATTTTGATAATGGACATCCTAACAGGTTTGAGGTGATATCTCACTGTGGTTTTGACTTGTGTTTCCCTGTTGATGAGTGAGTTGAGCACCTTTGCATATTGGTCATTTCAATGTCTTCTTTGGAGAAATCTCCATTCAGATCTGCTGCCCATTTTTAATTGCATTATTTGTTTTGTGTTATTGAGTTGTGTGAGTTAACTTATTTATTTTGGGCCTGGCGTCTGTGGCTCAACTGGCTAAGGTGCCAGCCACATAACACCTAAGGTGGAGGGTTCAAATCCAGCCCGGACCTGCTAAACAGCAATGACGGCTGCAACCAAAAAATAGCTGGGCATTGTGGCGGGCGCCTGTAGTCCCAGCTACTCGGGAGGCGGGGGCAGGAGACTCGCTTGAGCCCAGGAGTTGGAGGTTGCTGTGAGCTGTGATGCCATGGCATTCTACCCAGGGGGATAGTTTGAGGCTCTGTCTCAAAAAAAAAAAAAAAACTTATTTATTTTGGATATCAACCACTTACCTGATCTATAACTTACAAATACATTCTCCCATCTGTGGGTTGTCTTTTCATTTTCACTGATCATTTCATTTGTGATACAGAAACTTTACTTTGATATAGTCTCATTTGTTCAGTTTTGCTTTTCTGCCTGTGCATTTGGTTTCATATCCACCAAACAACATGTCCAAAACCTATGTCTTGGAAGTTTTTCCCGTGTTTTCTTTGAGAAGTTTAATGTTTTCAAGTCTTACATTTCAATATGTATATATACTTTGAGTTATGTTTGTGCATGGTACATGACAAGGATCTGATTTCATTCTTTTGCACATGGATAGCTAGGTTTCCCAACATCATTTTTTAAGGAAACTGCCCTCGCCCCATTGTATATTCTTGGTGTCTTTGTCAAAGAGTAGATGAACATATAAGCATGGGTTTATGTCTGGGCTTTCTATTATATTGGTCTATGTTTCTGATTTTATGTCAATAACATACCATTTGATTACATAGCTTAGTAATATACTTTGACATCATGAAGTGATGGCTCTAGCTTTCATCATTTTCCTCAAGACTGCTTTGACTATTTGGGGTCTTTTATGATTCCCTGTGCATGTAAGGACTTTTTTTTTCTGTTTATGTGGAATTATAATAGGGATTTCATTGAATCTATATATCATTTTGGGATGTGTGGACATTTTTACAATATTAATTCTTACAATCCATGAACAAGGTATATCTTTTCATTTATCTGTGTCTTCCATTTTTATCAATGTTTTATAATTGTCAGTTTAACAATCTTTCACTTCCTTTGTTGAATTTATTCCTTATTATTTTTTATGCTGTTGTAAATGGTTTTTTTTTTAATTTCTTTTTTGAGCAGTTCTTTGCTAGTGTATAGAGATTCAACAGATAATTGTATATTGATTTTGCACCCACAGCCTCATTGAATTTGTTTCCTACTTGAACAGTTTGGGGGGGAAGTGTTAGAGTTTTCTATATATAAGATCATGTCATCTGCAAATAGAGACAATTTTACTTATTCCTTTCTGATTTGGATGCCTTTTATTTCTTTTTCTTGCCGAATTTTTCTAGCTAGGACTTCTAGTACTATGTCAAATAGAGGTGGCTAGAGTGCCCAGGATCTGATGGCCTCTTAGGTGAATTCTACTAAACATTTAAATAGAATTAATACTAGATCTTCTCAAACTCTTCCAAAAAAAAATTTTTTTTGAGACAGAGCCTCAAGCTATCCCCCTGGGTAGAGTGCCATGGCATCACAGCTCACAGCAACCTCCAACTCCTGGTCTCAAGCCATCTTCTTGCCTCAGCCTCCCAAGTAGCTAGGACTACAGGTGTGCACCACTACTACACCTGACTAGATTTACTATTTTTGGTAGAGATGGAATTTCGCTCTTGCTCAGGCTGGTCTCAAACTCCTAAGCTCAAGCAATCTACCTGCCTTGGCCTCCTAGAGTGCAAGGATTACAGGCCTGAACCACCTCATGCTACAGTTTTCATTTCTTTCAGTATCCTTGTCTGGCTTTGGCAATAGGGTAATGCTGGCCTCATAAAATGAATGAATGTTCCCTCTGGTTAAAATTTTTTTGAAGCGGCTCGGCGCCAGCCACATACACCTAAGGTCCCAGGTTTGAATCCAGCCCAGGCCCACCAAAACAACAATGATTGCTGCAACCAAAAAATAGCCAGGCATTGTGGTGGGCACCTGTGGTCCCAGCTACTTGGGAGGGAGGCTGAGGCCGGAGACTCACTTGAGCCCAGGAGTTGCAGGTTGCTGTGATGCCAGGGCACTCTACCCAGGGGGATAGCTTGAGGCTCTGTCTCAAAAAAAAAATTTTTTTTTTGGAAGAGTTTGAGAAGATCTAGTATTAATTCTATTTAAATGTTTAGTAGAATTCACCTAAGAGGCTATCAGTTCCTGGGCTTTTTTATTACTGAGTCAATCTCCTTAGTCATTTTTGTTCTGTTCAGATTTTCTATTTCTTCATAATTTAATCTTAGAAGATTATAAATTTATGGAAATGTATCCATTTCCTCTATGTTATCTAATTTTGGGCAAATCGATGTTAATTATATTCTCTTATCAGGCAGCACCTGTGGCTCAGTGAGTAGGGTGCCGGTCCCATATACTGAGGGTGGCGGGCTCTTAGCCAAACTGCAGCAAAAAAATGGCCAGGCGTTGTGGCGAGCGCCTGTAGTCCCAGCTACTCAAGAGGCTGAGGTAAGAGAATCACCTAAGCCCAAGAGCTGGAGGTTGCTGTGAGCTATGATGCCATGGCATTCTACTGAGGGTGATAAAGTAAGACTCTGTCGCGCAAAAAAAAAAAAAATTATACTCTCTTATGATCCTATGTACTTCAGTGGTATCAGTTGTGATGTCTCATTTTCCATTTCTGATTTTATTTATTCTAGTTTTCTCTTTTTTTCTTAGTCTAGCTAAAGGCTTATCAGTTTTGTTTATCTTTTCAAAAACTCTTATTTTCATTGATCTTTTCTATTGTTTTTCTAGATTATTTATTTCCACTTCAGTATTTATTATGTACTTCCTTCTACTCCTAGTTTTTTTCTTCTTTCTTCCAGGTCTTTGAAGTATAAAATTAGATTATTTGATGTCTTTCTATTTTCTTCCTGTAGACATTACTTACTATCTACTTCCCTCTTAGAACTGCTTTTTCTGCAATCCAGAAGCTTTGATATGTTGTGTTTCAATTTTCCTTTGCCTCAAGATGTTATTTAATTTCCCTTTGATTATTTCCTTGATTACATTGCTTGTGACTGCTGCACAAGCTTCCAGGTGGCACTGGGCTTTCACCAAGGCTACAGGTTCAGGAGAAGTGCAGCAAATGGTTGGAAAATAGGAAATGGGCTGCCGACTTGCTGGACAGTACAAGTCGGAGAAAGCTCATAGGCCACATGTAGTAGTTAGTAGGATGTTCCATGTTCTTATGTACCTGCAAGCTGCTCAGGAATGCTTTCATCTGGGTGAGGTGGAAGGGTTAAGGTTGTTGATCGGTCTCCTTGTAGACCACATAGCTCTGACTTCTCTTTCCAGAAATGCATTGAGTGCTATGTGGGGCCTCACAGGCAAGGGTCATGATTTAACATGATATTAACTCAGACCTCTAGGGCATCTACAATGTACAAAGAACCTGATATGTGTCTGGCTCCCTCTCATACATTAGAAAACTGAGACCCAGAAGACTTTTGAAAATAAATGATGACCACTCAAATAAGAACAAACAAAAGCTATCTGTACAGAATTTGCTATAACAAGAGAGTTGTCCACCACCAACAAAAAGATATTCAGTGTGCCGTGCTTGGAGGTCATTGGTACAGTGAAGCCACAGGCATGCTAACTAAAAGCACCCAATATAATTGGTTAGGGAAACAGATGTGACTTTTCCAGTTGACTCTAAGTTGGAAACAGGGGCAAAAGTTAGGGAAAATGTCAGTTATTAAGTCCTGACCATTTGAGGCCAATTGCTTCAGAAGTTGTGGTTTGGCTTCCTAGACTGGTTGCTGTACATTTGGGGTCAGAGATCTATTTGTACATAAGGTCTGGCTATTGACAATTGTACATTCAGCTCTCTCAAAGTTAAGTCACTGCACAGAAGTGTACTGCTCAGTGGTGGTTAGTTGAGACTTGACCCTGGTTCCTGCTGGGTTTGGTTTTATTTTGTTTGACTCCCATGGCTGCCTGATGGAGTTTCTAGTTTGGTGTTGCCAGTCTATGTTAGGAGCCCTTTCCTCTGTCTTTTCACAGCTTTGGTTGTGGAAGATCTTGTTCTATGCCAGGGCACTACCTGGAAAACAAATGCAAATTCTCCCCTTTAAGAGGGACAATAGCCTTGAAAGGTGAGTGTGAAAGGCCTGTTTTCCAGGATAGAAGACTCACTCTGTGAAGGACTTGAATCATGTATTGTTGGGATAGCATATGAGACTAGTTTAAGGAGCTGCTTAGAAGAGAAATTACAACTTCCTGCTACTGAGGGGCATCAGCCAAGAATGTGCTGTTATAATATCTCCTCCTTTTTGTTGCTTACATATATTAAGCCTTTACTATCTGCCAAGCAATATAATTGTTTATATACAATTTTATTTGGTGGCCATATAAATCCTGAATTATGTACTATATCCCCATATTAAGATGAGGAAGCTGTTGCATGTGACCACAAAGATAATAAGGGAGCTGAATCTGACTCCAGAGCTCATGCTTCATCAATTTTAATGCAGTGTGGCAGTATTTACACAATGGGATGCCACAGAGTAAACACTCAGAACCATTCGCTACTTACTCCATACAATCTCCTATCCTCACATTATTATCTGTCAAGCTCCCCTTCGAAATGTGAAAAAACAGAAGGAGTCCTATCTAGGAGTCAGGCTGCACTCTTGCCCCAGCTCTATTACTATCTCTTTAAATTTGAGCAAGCCACATAACCCACTAAATCTATGTTTTGTCATTTACAAGATCATGAAAGCAGTGCTTGGTCTCATGTACACAATGTTATTCTAGGGGTCAAATAAAGCATTCTGATGTTTCTGATAATATTTCCAATTATCAGAAAAGCATGAATGGCTGCAGTAGTAAATAAACTGTTGGGAATCATTCCATGCGTTTCACTCTGGAGACTGGAATACCTTATTCATAATGATACTCTCCACTCTTCTTTCTCAGAACAGCTTCTCACATTTATTCTTTCTCCCCAAAAGGAAGAGAGGGGTAATCAGATGAGGAACATGGAAAGGAATTTTTTAGGTGAGCAAATGAGATATTTGATGATCGTAAGAAAAACTTGTTTGCATTTGGACTGTATACTATGCTTATGTTTATAAAAGAATGATCTATCTCTTAATGATATACACTGAAATACTTATGGATGATATGTGTAAATTTCTTCAAAAAAATCCATGGGCAGAAGAAGGAAAATGGCTAAGGGTACTGATGCAGTAGGATTGGTTATAAATGCTAACTAGAACTGGGTACTGGGTAAGTGGGAGTTCATCTAATGTTTCCCTCTACTTTTATGTAAGTTTTAAATTTTCAATGCTAATTTTTTAAATGATCCAGGATACAAATTCGAATGCTGATAAGGTCTCACAGGTAACATAAACAAGGGAAGCAAGCAGGGTGAGGACTTTGGTAAACTAGGAAAAAATATGTCTTTTCTAATGTGGATGGCCCATACTCAGCCACAGGTGGATTCTGGATAGGAATATGGGTCTTAGGGTGGAAGATTTTCCAAAAAAAGTACACACATTTTAAGAAAGAAAAAAAATTGTATTAAAATTGTAAAATTCATATATACCAATAACATTTCTTATCTTGTATATTGTATCTCTTGTACTTGCATAAGTCAAATGTGACTTAAGTATCAAATTTAACACAGTTTTTTTCCTTTCTTAAAATATGTATACATTATTTGTCGTGTGTGTGTGTGTACTAGACAGGGTGTCCATAAGGTTCATATGCAATTTAAAATAGCCCGGTGCCAACCACAACCCTGAGGCTGGCGGGTTCGAACCCAGCCCATGCCAGCTAAACAACAATGACAACTGCAACAACAACAACTACAAAAAAATAGCTGGACGCTGTGATGGGTGCCTATAGTCCCAGCTACTTGGGAGCCTGAGGCAAGAGAACCCCTTAAGCCCAAGAGTTTGAGGCTGCTATGAGCTGTGATGGCATGGCACTCTACCTAGGGAGACATAGGGACACTCTGTACCAAAAATAAATAAATAATAATAAAATAGCCAACCATATTACATAAGATGGTAACACAAACGCACACGTCACCAGACAGCTCTCCAAAGTCAAGCTGCATTGACTGTATTGTTGATGCGTACATCTGTTCAGCCAAATGCATCCTGTGGCCCATTATCCCTCTTTACAAGTATTTCAAGTTCCAGACTGAAAAGGGAAATGGAATCTTGTCGGGCTATGCTTGGAAAGCCCCATACGGAACTGGAAAAGAGAAGGAACCTGACTACCCTACAGGTTACAGGTTAATTTACATCGTTACACATATCCCTGCCCACAGCCAATCCAAGATAAGGGAAGGGCTTTGTTGATGAACCACGACTATTGGCAAAGTTTCCTCCGCCTCCAGAGGGGGTGGGGAGGTTGTGGTTATGGAAGTGAAGTCCTGCTCAAGAGCACGCCCTTAACTTTCGTAGCCAGAGTGAGTCAGTCCGGAGTCTGGCTGAGTGAGCTCCTTGGCTTTCTGCTCCTGAAGGGCACAAGTAGCCCTATTAATAGTCAGAAGCAAAAAAGATGACCCAGGGCACAGAACTCAGCTCTAGAGCCCGGAAATTGCAAATGAGAGCAGTGTTTCAGGATCCTGGGCTGAAACTCCATCCCCGCCCACAAGATCTTGGCCATTCTAGTCCCAGACCAAAAGAACAGGACGAATGAAAGCAGCAGTCCCGTGAAGATCTTGTGGCTTTGCTCAGCTTAGTTCTCTTAGAGGACATGCCACTCTTGTCCCCAAAACTTGAGGCTGCCCTTGGCGGCTGAGGAGCCAGATATCAGACCCACTCAGGCCGAAAAAATAGGGCATGCATTCTTGTCAGCCTAAAAAGGTCTCCGTTGCCCAGGATCACAAAACACCCTCCCCTACAACCACCCAAAGCAAAGGAAACTTTGGCAACAGTTGTAGTACATGGACAAAGCCCTTCCCTCGCCTAGGATTGCCTGTGGGCAGAGAAGAGGGGATCGGTGTAAACAACCCTAAAGGGAAGCTGGTTTCTTGCCATATTCCAGTTCCGTGTGCAGCTCCCCGGTTCTAAGCTGAACATGACACAATTGCCCTTTTTGAAACTTGGAAAAATGAAGAGAAGAGGATAGGCAACAGGATGCATTTCACTGAGCAAATACATCAACAGCACACGTCTTCTTGACTTTGGTGTGTTGTCAGGATGTGGGTGGGGGTATCACATTATGTAATTATACAGGTCGTCAAAAGATAAGTGGGGTTAGACTGGGCGTGTCAGTCAGAGTTGTCCAGAGAAACACAACCAATTGGATGTAGATATCATTATCCATTTCTATCTCTATTTCTATCTATATGTATGTGGATTGATAATAGATGGATACTTGATAGATACAAAGATACGATGACACTGATTATAAGGGACTTGCTTCATGTGATCATGGAGGATGATGGGTCCCCACATCTGCACTTTCCAAGCTGCAGACCCAAGAGAACTGATGAAGTTCTAGTCCCAGTGCCAGAGAAAACCTATGTCCCAACTCTGAAGCAGGCAGGCAGGCGGTCTCTTACTTGTGGGAAGATAAGCCCATATGTCCCTATTCAGGCCTTTAACTGATTGGATGAGGCCTATCCACAGTGCACAGGGTAATCTGCTTTGCTTGGTCTGCAAATGTTAGTCTGAACCTACTGAAATGTTAGTCTGAACCCAAATTACCCTCACAGGCATGTAGCCTGTAGCTCAGTGGCTGGGCACCAGCCACGTACACTGGAGCTAGTGGGTTTGAACCCAGCCCGAGCCTGCCAAAACAACAATGATAATTACAACCAAAAAATATTGGGGCATTGTGATGGGTTCCTATATTCCCAGCTACTTGGGAGGCTGAGGCAAGAGAATCCCCTAAGCCCAAGAGTTGGAGGTTGCTGTGAGCTGTGACAGCACGGGTACTCTACCAAGGTGACATTAGTGAGACTGTTTCAAAAACAAAAAAAATTGCCCTCACGGACCCACCCAGACTGATGTGGGATCAAATTTTGGGCACACTGTGGCCCAAATCGATACACAAAATTAACCATCACACTAAGCTTACTTGACAACAAATGAAATGTCTCACTTTAGACAGAATTTCAGCACTTACAGCCACCAGTCTTGCAAAGCATTAGCATAAAGGAGGAAAAAAGAGGGGTTGAAAGGGGAGAGAAAAATAAGGAAAGAAGGGAATGGGTATTAGGGTGGGCAGAAAAGTGGAAAGGGAAGAAAGGGGGGGAATGAGAGAATAAAACTGACAGAAGAGTAGGGTTGAAGGAATATCATTCAAGACCCAGGGTGCGAAGGCCTGAAGAGAGAGGTGCCAATTTTACCTCAATCTCTTTTCACTCACCCTGTGTAGACCGCCACGTCCTAGGGACCTCCTCAGCTAATTTTCCTGAATTCAGGAAAAAAACTAACAGAGGAGAGATCTGCAGCCCTCTCTGATTCTCTTTAGTGAGCACAATATCCCTGATACAAAGTCACCTCCCCAGTTCTCCTAGGAGGGCAAAGTGAGGTATCTGGCCTTTCTCTTCCCTGGAGGTTTCTCCAGCTCAATAAGCCTAGATACAGGAGTACAGGGCAGATGAAATCCTGCATGTTTGTCTCCCCGACAACACACACAGCACTGTGGATGGGCCTGTCTTCACTGATAAGCTTCGTCGTCCCAAAGCTCGGTCTGAAATGGTGCTGAGGAGTCCTTGGGTAAACACATCTGTCTATAGGAT
>CAUYQV010185762.1:0-21241 GCA_963574575.1 Galagoides demidoff
GACCTGCCATTTGGTCCTGCAATTCCTTTATTAGGTATATATCCAGAAGACCAAAAACCACATTACAACAAAAATATTTGTATCAGAATGTTTATTGCAGCCCAATTCATAATTGCCAGGTCATGGAAGAAGCCCAAGTGCCCATCTATCCACAAATGGATCAATAAACTGTGGTACATGTACACCATGGAATACTATACAGCCGTAAAGAGAGATGGAGACTTTATGTCCTTCATGTTTACATGGATGGAGCTGGAAAATGTTCTTCTTAGCAAAGTATCCCAAGAATGGAAGAAAAAGTATCCAATGTACACACCCGTATTATGATACTAATGTATAGCCCGCGGCACAGTGGCTACGGTGCCAGCCACATACACCAAGGCTAGTAGGTTCGAACCTCACCCAGGCCAACTAAACAACAATGACAACTGCAACAAAAAGTAGCCTGGCATTTTTTGGGTGCTTGTATTTCTAGCTACTTGGGAGGCTGAGGCAAGAGAATCACTTGAGCACAAGAGTTTGAGGTTGATGTGAGCTGTGACACCACAACATTCTACCGAGGGCAACATCGTAAGACTCTGTCTCAAAAAAAAAAAAGTTGGTTCTTTGAGAAGATCAACAACATTGGCAAACTTTTAATTAGACCAATAAAGAAAAAAGTGAGAAGACAAATGCAAAGAATAGATGTATGCCAACAAATTAGATAAATAAAATAGGTGAATTCTTAGGAAAATGTAAGTTACCTAAACTGACTTAAGAAGAAATAGAAAATCTCAATAAACATATTATAAGTAAAGAGATTGAATCAGTAATCACAGTGTCCCAACATAGGAAACTCCAGGACAAGGTCACTTCTCTGATGAATCCTACTAAACATTTAAAGAATTAACACTAATCTTTCTCAAACTCTCCACCAAAATAATAAAAGTGAAGGGAATACTTCCTGATTCATTCTGTAAGGCCAGCACCCTGATACTAAAGCCTCTGGCATCAAATAATGACATCACAAGAAAAGGAAATTGCACATTTGCACACCCATGTTTAGAGCAGCACTATCCACCAAGAGTGGAAGCAACCCACAAGTCCATCAACAGATGAAAGGATAAACAGGACCTACCTGTTATATACATACAATGGAATATTATTCAGCCTTATAAGGAAGGAAATACTATCTCATGCTACAACATTGGTGAACCTTGAGGACATTATGCTAAGTAAAATAAACCAGGGTCAAAAAAAAATACTGCATAATTCCACCCATAGAAGGTGTCTAGAGTAATCAAATTCATAGAAAAGAAGAGAAGAATGATGATTAACAGGAGCTGGGGAGAGGGGGAGAAAGAGAGTTGTTTAATGGCTGTAGAATAGCAGTTTTGTAAGATGAAAAGTTCTGGAAATCTGTCACTACAGTGTGAATATGTTTAACACTACTAAACTGTGCAATGAAAATGGTGAATATGGCAAATTTTGTGTTATATGTTTTTAACGCTATAAAAAGTTACAGACTAGTATCTCCTCTGTGACTAGTGATGCAAGAATTCTTGAAAAGTACTAGTCAGATCCAACAGCATATTGGATCCTCAGGAATGCAAGGATAGTTCAATATAAGAAAATTAATGTACCACATTAGCAGAACAAAGGGAGAAAAACAAAAATATTTTGTTTCAATTTTGCAGAAAAAAATTTGGAAAAATCTTTCCAAATTTGGCAACCTTTCATGATAAAACACTTAGGTGTTTAAGTTCTCTCTTTTATTCCTGGTAATCTAGAAAATGTGGCAGGGAGGACTTCTGATAACCCTTAATCTAATGGATTCCTCATTTAGGATAGATTACAAATGGGAGAAGCTCTCTCGAATACTGTCCTTTATCCATGACTGTCGATTTTGTCTGTGCCTCCTAACTGTCCTCATTTTCCCAGAGTGAAAATGTAACCCTTCCCTGAGGTGACTATCCAGTGTTGAAATGATACTGCTGTTCTAGGTATTTTGTTTCAGACCCAAGATAAGCCTGAGAATCTGGACCCATCTGAGAAAGTTCTTGATGACCTCAATATTTCTGTTAATGGTGTTCATTATTGAATATTTGATGCCTAACATATAGTGCTTTCTTTTATATATATATTTTTTCCATTTTTTGAGACAGAGTCTTGCTCTGGTTAGAGTGTGATGGTGTCATCATAGTTCACTGCAATCTTAAACTCCTGGGCTCAAGCAATCCTTCTACCTTAGCCCTTAGACTAGAGTGACTAGGATTACAGGCACAACCATCATGCCCAGCTAATTTTTTTTTTTTCTATTTTTTGTAGGGATGGGGTCTTGCTCTCAGGCTGGTCTCGAACTCCCGAGATCAAGTGATCCTCCTTCCTCGGTCTCCCAGGGTGCTAGGATTACAGCTTTGAACTACAATGCCCACCACATACCGCTTTTCAAAAATTATTTTTTATTCAATAAATGAAATCAGCTTTAACAGACTGGTCAGGAGGACAGAAAAGGATTCTTTGTATTAGGTTTGCTAAGTATGGAATTTGGAACTGAAGAAGCATTTGGTAATTATCATTTTAAACTTCAGAATATGATATGTCAAACCTTTCTGATAACACTCTTCCAGACTATTACTAAAATGTAAAAATGACTCCGTTTGAAATCTTTGGAAGAGTCCATGTCCTTGACCAGTAGGTGGCACTCTTATATGATAGAGAAAAAAAATAGCAGAAGGAGAAGAAGCATTTCATAGTGGAAGTGTCTGTCTACCACCTTCCTCCTTTCCCCACCCTCTCCAACTGCCCCCCCTCCAATTCCGTTGTACAGAAGGCAAATATTTTACTCCCCCATTCACCTCTCTTTAAGGGCCATGGGATGTCTTCCTGTTAGAAAGACTAGCTAGTCTCTTCCTAGGAAAGAGAGGAGAAAAAGATGGGAAAATATCTTTAGTACTTATTAATAGTCGGCTCATAGGAATAGGCTCAGCTACATAATTTGCAGGGTCCAGTGTAAAATGAAAATATAGGGCCTTCTCATTCAAAAATTATTGGATATTTAAAGACAGTAACAGCAGAAAATTAAACCATGCACAGGGCCATTTGGAGCCTGCACAGAACATACATCCACGAAATCAGCCTTACTTTATAATGTAAATGATTTTTACTTCTTCCTGAAAGGACTGCTCAAGAAAGGAAGACTCACCAAATGTTATTCAGACATCACAGAGTCTGGGCTCTGGATGAATTTGGAGATCTAGATCCATCCTCTAATTTTAAAGGTGATTGAACAACGTCCTTGGGAGAGATGAAGTGACTCTCAAAATCTCCAGCTAATTATGTCACAGACTGAGTGGAACTAAGTATTCAAATCTACCAGACCAAACCTTGCTCTGTCACACAGACTTGGTGAGAGATGTCTTGAGGAAAAAAGTTTCCTATCTATTCAAGACATAGTTTGCTCTATTTTGTCTATAAGAAAAGGACACACATTTATGTTACTTATATTTATATAGTACCAGGCTAGAAATAGATGAGTATCCAGCTTGAATTGCTATTATTTTGTAGTCTGACTTATTTGGAGTTCTATTCTTAGGTGCCACTAAAAATTAAGGAACTTTTTTCTTCATATATTTTTGTTTATAACAGGCTCAGTAGTAGCATAGATCATAATGTACTAGGCTGAAGGTCAAGGCCTACATTTAATTGTTCTGTTCATCATGGGCTTTGTGCAACATTAGGGTGTTAAAGCTAATAAACTCCTTGTGTTTTAATCTCTCCACCCTCAAATGGGATTAATACCTGCCCTTTTCCTATTTTCCATTTGTAGACAAGTAAGAGAGGTAAAAGTACATTGAACCTTTATGAAAAGCATATTAAACTTTTATGGAAAAAGCCTTATAAAAATCTAAATAATTGCTATTTTCCATGTGGAGATTTTTAGGAAGTTATAAAATGAACAGTGGATTTAAGTTTTCTTTCTGCAAAAGATGACATATTCTCTAATCTATTCATTTCCTTTGTTAACTCAAACATTTTTCTTCTTAAATTGTAATGTATCTTTTACATACATATAGCACTTAGAACAGTGGTAAGAATTATATAATTGTTAACTATTAACTACATCAGTATGACAAATAATTTGTCAAAACAAAAATCTATAAGAGTGGCAGTTACAAATGCTTAAGAAATTGACCCCTCCTTTAGCTTCCATTATAATGTACATCCTGTTAAAATGCAGTTGCTTGAAGCTCATAAAACAGTACATAATGTGAAAATATGAATAAAAGGAAACTTTGGGGGCTCTGAAAAATTGGCACTGTTTGTGTTTGTGGTAAGAAAAAAGAAGGGGGACAGTTAAAAATGACATTTTTGTTATCTAATAGTCTTATCATTCTCAAAGACTGGTTACTGTGGACAGTCTACATCAAAATCACCAAGAAGTTTTCTAAAATGTCTTATTCTATTAGAGATTCTGATGTAGTGGAGTGGCAGTGGAAATTAAGAAAGCACAGATTTTTAGTTTATCAGATGATCTTGATTTTCAGCCAAGTTAAGAATTATTGACAGTGTAGAAAAATATAATACAAGCATGTAATTTAGCATATCATTTGTTTCCTGTCATCTTCTGCAAAGTGATATATATGGGGAAATATCTACACCCAGAAAAGAAGACTAAGAGGATATCTATTAAAATCAGAATGTATTATAATTATCTCTGGAGTGTAGGTTTATGAAAAATTTATTTTGCATTTGCTTTTCTTATTTCTAAGTTTTCTGGTTGAGCATTGTTACTATTATAATAGTAGTTATTACCAAGGGAATTAGTTACAAACAATACAAGATTTTTAAAAGCCCCATTCATCCCATGCTTTTAGTTTGCCAAATGTGAAAAGAAAAAAAAAAAATCAATGTGTAGACACATAGCTTTTTTTAAAGGAGAGGCTACCTATAAAAGAGCATGGGAACAATATTTATTTTTCTGTTTTAAAAAAGTTGCAAAATTTTTAAACACCAATAAATGTATGTCTTAGAGAATGTTAAAAACAATTTAATCCTAATTAGCTTTTACTTCTTTTGCTTTGGCAAGAATGGAAATATACCAATATTTATAAAAGGCCTAATCAGCAAATGATGGGGGGAGAAAAACAGTTCTGAGACAATATAGATCTTCCATCTGGCTCTTATTCCAGGCTGTGCTCCAAGAATAAATTTCATTCCTTTTTAAAGATCCTCTTGGCTTCTACTCCTTCATACATATAAGTCTGAAATGGGTTTACAAACAGAAGAATTTACCATTAAGATTTGTCTAAATTAAGAAAAATATTGGTATTATTGCAGGTTTAAATGAGTTTATACTATTTTTTCTTATAATTAATAGCAACATTTCATATAGATATAGGACACACCATTGAAAACACATTTTGCTTTGTAGTCATTTACATTTTCAGTTAAAGTAGGTACTGATTATTTCACATATCTATATATAGGTTCTCTTCATTAAATAAGTATCAGAAAATATCCATACTATGTTTTTAAAATAGTTAAGTTTCACAAGAAAAGAAATAGTCTATTCACGGAAGATATATCTCAGCAATGACAAAAATTGTTGTTGTGTGATCATTTTTGCCTTTGGAAAATAGTTATAAATCTTTCGTACAACACACCTGGACTAGTTCACCACCTAGGATTTCTCGGACAGCATTCAGTTCATTTCCATTGTCTATCCGTTTGAATTTTCCAACAAGTTTATTTCCCTCAAGAGTCCAGGTCCCCTAAATAATAATAATAAGAAGAAGAAGAACAACAACAACAATAACAAGGCATTTATTAGGTTCTTACGTGTATCAGGCACTATTCTGTATTCTATAGATCCACTTTGCTTTTTTTTTGAGACAGAGTCTCACTTTGTCACCCTTGTTAGAGTGCTGTGGCATCATAGCACGCAGCAACCTCAAACTCTTGTGCTCAAGTGATTCTCTTGCCTCAGCCTCCCAAGTAGCTGGGACTCTAAGCGCCCCACAACACCCGGCTATTTTTAGAAGATGAGGTGTTGCTCTTTCTCAGGTTGGTCTCCAACTCTTGAGCTCAGGCAATTTACCCACCTTTGCCTCCCAGAGTGCTAGAATTACAGGCATGAACCACCGTGCCCAGCCCTATAGATCCAATTTTTCATTTAATCTTCACTGTGGCCCTATGAAGCAGATACTATTATCTCCACTTAACAGAAGTGGAGATTGTAAAATGGCACAGTAAATTACCCAAAATTGCACAAGCAGGATGGAACCTAGGCCATGAGGCTCTAGAGTATGTGTGGATAACCATCATGCTCATCTCCCTTGATAATTTGCATATGCTTAATTGTAAGGCAGATGAGCAGGGATGTTTTTCTAAATCTTTCGTGTTAAAAAGAGTATCTAGGCCAGGCATGGTGACTCATGCCTATAATCCTAGCATTCTGGGAGGCCGAGGCAGGAGGATCTCTTGAGCTCAGAAGTTCAAGGCTAGCCTGAGCAAGAGTGATACCCTATCTCTATTAAAAATGCAAAAATTAGCCAGGTGTGGTGGGCAGATGCTTGTAGTTCTACTAGTTGGGAGACTGAGGCAAGAGGATCACTTGAGCAGAGGAGTTTGAGTATGCAGTGAGCTACAATGATGCCATGGTACTCTAGCTAGGGCAATAGAGTGAGACTCTGTCTCACAAACAAAAACAAAAAAGAAAGAGTGTTCAGAAATTTAGTCATGGCTTAAGTCAGTTTCATGGAGAGGCTAAAAACCCTGTACCTGTTTTAATTTATGTTATGGTGTTGGTGATTAAAGAATGACATAATTGATAAAATATTCAGCAGTTCAAGTGTCATTGCAAACACACATATGTACAATTTAATCAGAATAATGCTGAGCCTAAAAATGGTTTTTAAAAAAATCCGTTGCAAATGGTGACTTCCTACATTTTTTTTTTTTATCTTAAACATGAAAAGGTACAGTCCCAGTGATCTGCATTAGACCTTTCCATTTGGTTACTCATTCATTACACTATTCATTTATTTTATTATTTTACTACACTTATTAAATAGCTATTTGATTGAAGTTATATAACTCTAAAAAGTTTCATTGCTGTCAGAAGTATAAAGTTGAAAACACTGAGCTTTAAATTTCTTTATGAATAGGCCTGCACTCAGTCGTTTAAGGATATTTTTCCAATTCTTATTGTTAAATCCAGATTCTTCACATATGGGTATGAAAATAAAAGCATCATTTTATATATTGGACAATATATAATGTGGAGAAACATCACTGGCTTCTTTAACATATGAAGGACACCTGTTGTAATTAGACTGTCCAATGTTAAAAACCAAATCATTTTACTATTGAGTAGAAAACTCAAGAATGAATTGTTTATAAAAAATTTCTTACAGTGAGTTCAGTTCCATCTGCTAGGCTGTAATTAAAGGTGACACCAAGTTCAAAAACAATGTCAACATTTCGAAATTTGCTTGATTCCTTGACTGTGAATTTATTTCCTTCTTGTGTAATTATCAGTTTCAAATTATCATGAGCAGCAAGCTTCCTTTTCACTAGGTTAATACCTATAAAAGGAAAGACATTGGATAAAATAAAGCAAAATGCTATAGAAAGTTGGTTTTTCCAAGATATGTTTCATTTACTTGTTCATCCTTATTTTGACGGTGGAAAAGACAACTTGATAGCATTGCCTTTGCAAAAGAACTTTTAGATAGCTTCTGAAGGAAAAGCTCAAACTCAGTCAGATCAACAAAACTAATTCAAGCTATTTTACTAAAATCTAAGAAAAATTAAATGAAGTACAGAATTCTAGAATCTTAGAGCTGAGTAATTTTAACAAGAGAAATAAACTTTTTGTTTCAGTGTTAAGTAAATCAAATTCTAGAAATATCAAATAAAGGTATAAAAGGTATATTCATGTATTTATAAGTAAGCACAACTTTAAATCTGAATATTGAGCACTTTTTCCTTAAATGTCCCTTTACTGTCCATAATGGATTTTAAGTTTTGAACTCTGTAACTCTCTTTGGTTTTTGTAGCATTTCTGACTGACATAAAAATGGGGAAATTGGCAAATTTTATAGCCAAATGTATTCTTGCAAGAATGCAGAAGTTTTATAAATTTAAACTTGGAATCTCTAAAGTATAGGATGTATTGATGCAGATTTTTCTTTTAGGGGAATGACACAAATTTACTTGCCCAACTTGTGCAGTACGTGGGCTGCCAGAGTATTGGTATAGATTTATAAATCAGTTAAATTAAAATACTCAAAGAAAATACATAGCTTCTCAAGATTATTTTCAAAGTTTTAAAAGTCACTGGAAATACAGATTAAATCCAATGTATTCAGAGCTATAAATTTTGATATAATGCCTTTCTACTACTTTATTATATGGTCTTTGCTTTCCCTTCCCCTAGAATTTAATGTTTTAGAATCTGGAAGTTATCATTACATACTGCTATTTTCTCAGTGTTAACAACAACAACACAATGCAGTTTTCATTGATAGAGATACAGTCAACAGTTAAAGGGTGAAGGAAACCTGGATCTTTTTTCAGAGGACAGAACTCTTCTTCCACTAATGAGACAGTGGACTCTTCATAATATAAGAAATGAGAATACAGTTTCCCTCCTGCAAACCACTGCACCTCTTGGATCTTCACCAACATCACCTTAGCAGCCATACCTAAGCCTACAGCTTTATGAATTGGAAAGAAAAGTATCTGTAAGAAAGCAAAGAATGAGCCATGAAGGAATGAAATCTTTACCCATTTTTTCCATGAACTTGTCATAGTTCTCATTCCCGACTACCTTCCAAGTACCATCGAACGCCATGATCTCAGTTGAGTCAGCCTGTAGGCAACCAGGATTCCAGGTGTGACCTTAGGAGAGAATTTATTCTATTTCTTATCTTAGAACAACTTTGTACTATGATGTGGAAGTTTAAAGTTCAAGAGATACCAAACTGCTCTAACACTAAATCACTTTTATTTCTCTTTCCATATTCTTAGATCTTCTTCTGAAATTCAACTGAATTAAAACATGATAAGCATACCTACTCTGCCTTAAATTATAATTTGTGGGCAAGTTTATTTCAAGAATTAGAATGCATACTATCTGAAGATAGTTTTTCTGTATATAAGTTCAAAGTTCACATTAACCTTGGGGCATAATTTACAGCGTGGACTAAATACCATCTGGGAAATGAGACTATTAATGGCCTATCCCTTTTTCATAACAGCAATCACCTTATAAAGTAAGCATTTATAATAAAATAAATTGAAAATTTAAAGTTAAGATCATTGAGACTGAAAATGTATTTTCTAATATGTCCTTTTATGTTTAGAGTTGCCAGGAGTTTGGATAAACATCCTGTCACCTTGTGTGACACGCTCACTATAGGAGAACATTAGCTTTTTGTTTTGGACTTGAATGTGATAGGCCACTGAGCAAAATTTCCAAAGGCGGAAATGCAGCCAGATAACATGAAAGAGAAAGAATCAGCTTTAAACATCTGCCACGGGCAGAGAAAACAAAAGCCAGGTTCTACCTATGCCATTAATTAAAACCATTCCTCTGTTTGATTCTCACTGCCTTTTTCCTCCAAACCTTGTAGAGTCAGAGCCACAGCTCACCATGTGCCTGAGGGGTGGAAGGACAGAGGATAGCTAAACAGGCAAAAAGAGAAGGTTTTCACCACCCTCTCCCTTCCTTGCTGACACCTTCCTCCTGGTGCAGGCCTGAGCTGGGGGAGGAAGACTTTAGTATCAAGTGCAGAGTGTGGGGTTTGGACTGTTAACAAGCCTTAAGATGTTAATTACCAAAAACTGTCTATGATGATGACTGAATGTGACCAAAGAACGTCTTATTAACCAAGTGTAAGCACAGAAGCTATCGGGCCTGCCCAAGATATTATTCAGGGTCAAAGTAGAAGTATCTAACAAATTTCATCAGGAAATTGGGGTACAGAAACCTGTTTCTTTTTATTTTGATATTTTTAATAGTTTTTGAATTTACAAAATCTATTTTACTACTTTACATTTTTTTATTTTGATTTACCCACTTTTTACTTTATGAGGCAAGCGTGTTAAAAAGCAAACTACCTTCTACTATCTCTATTATTTCATTAAAAAGAGAAAGAAATCCCCCACACACACACACCTGAGCTGGGGAGAAAGGTTATAGTAATGAACCTCCTTTACATTAATAACTTTAGCTTCCTTACAAAATTGAGTATGCTGCCTTTGTTTTTCTTTTTTTTTGGTCAAAGATAATGAAAACATTATCAGTCAGGAACCAGCAACCTACTATACTTTCAACCCCAAGGGAAGGCCCAGCACAGTGGCTCACACCTGTAATCCTAACACTCCAGGAGGCCAAGGAAGGTGGGGTTGCCTGAGCTCAGGAGTTCTGCAGCAGCCAGAGCAAGAGTGAGATGCTGTCTCCACTAAAAATAGAAAAAACTAGCTGCATGTCCTAGTGGGCACCTTTAGTCCCAGGTACTCAGGAGGCTGAGGCAGGAGGATTGCTTGAACCCAGGAGTTTGAGGTAGCTGTGAGCTGTGATGATGCCATAGCACTCTACCTAGGGTGACAGAGTAAGACCCTGTCTAAACAAAAAATCCAAACCCTGAAGGAAAGTAGAAAATTTATGGTTATTTAAAACCAAGGACTAAATAATCTTTCAGGTAATCCATTGTTTATGGCAGCTGGTGAATTTAGGAGGCTATGGATGATGAACACAGTCTTTCCAGGTGAGAAAAATAGGTATATCTGGTCACTGAAACAGAAATGTGGTGAGGTGAAAAGGACTTGTGTCTTAGAAACAGAATGACTTGGGTTTCAGAACTGCCTGCAACACCCATTACTATGCAGGATCTTGCTCAGACAACTCAACCCTTTCTCACCATATAAGATGAAGATAATAATAGTGCCTTCTATGCAGAGTTTATGCACAGTTTGTAAAAAGCACCCATCTGAGCAGCTGATAGACATCAGGCACTCAATAAACCTGAGTTTCTCTTCTCGTTCTCCAAAAAAGGAAATTCAACAGTAATAACAATGTCTTAGCAACATCCCAGGGCTCAAACCACTTTGATATTTTGTGAAGAAAGTCCATTTTGTTCTTGTGTTTATTAGAAAACCATCTTAAAATTATTTAGGTATTTTGTGACGTATAAGAGTGATTGACTTGGGCATGGGTATGCCTTGGATTTGTCTGCTAAGTGTACCATTGTGCTATAAGTGTATGCCCCTCTTGGAATACATCGTTCCACTATGTGATCTCATGGTAATTGAAATAAAAGTGCCTGCTTCAAAAAGAAAGGTGATCAAGAAGAAACTAGAACACCTCTTATTCACCTAATGGTGGTGCCTTCCAAACATGACATCACCCTTTGTCTCACAATCAATTTAAGCTTCTCAGAGAAAACAGAATAGAAAAGCAAATTGCACTTGGATTCCCAAACCTAACATAATAAGCATGCTAAACTTTCAATCTTACATTTATCTGTGGCAGTGACCTGATTGAAAGTCATTTAGGAAAGCCTGTTATCTCTGTAGAATAACATCATTAGATTTTTTTAATGCCCAGATAACACTGTTAACATCACGCTTTTCCTTCTCCAACTCCCCAACTCTTTAGCTTTCTAATTCTTATCACTTATCAGGACTCCATCAAAAAAGTTTATACAGAACCTGTGGGTCAGTTTCTCTACAGACCTTTTTACTGATGATTTGTTTAGGCCAACCGGCTGAGGGCAGATGCAGCCCTTTATTTTCTGCTCTGATAAGACTAGAAGACTTAAGAGCCCTCAGTGTGGGAAGTGAGTGGGCTAAGTGTGTACGTGCATGTGGGTGCAGATGCCATAGAGGGTATGATGTACCCTATAGCTGTAGCCTCTCCCTCTGGACTCTGCAGTCCACATCACCCACAGAGTGGTCTAGAAGAAGTGGAGATCAGCAGAAATTCTGCTAATGTCTATTCCATTCCTCCAAGGGAAAATACAAACAGCATTCTTGAACAGGTTTACAAAGCTGCTGCCTAACATCTTCCAGTTTCTTTTCCATTTCCTATTGTGTTCTCCAAGATCTAGAAATATTAAACTTGTTGCAGTGTCCGATTCCCTAAACATACATTCTTCTGTTTCTTCAGGTCCCAGCTTCAACACTGATTACTCAAAAATCCTGCATTGACCTACCAAGAGTGAGTCACGTAACCTTCCTCCTGATGTAATGACCTTCTAAAGGTCTCAGAGTAGCTCATGAAAGACAAAAGCAGCTGATCCATGATAACCAGGGGAATATTACTACATAAAGTCCAGAGATGACATTAGCAAGGGTAATAAGATGTTGGGAGCTCATCACGAAGGCTACCTTTCTGGAGAGCACAAAAATCCTTTTATTCCCATTGTATAGGAGGGAGTGTTATTCTAGAGCATATTTTTAATATATTTTTAATGAGAAATTGCAATTTAAGGCATTTTCTTTTTTTTTTTCCAGTGGTAAGACAGGAATTCTTTTCCTTTTTTTAAAAAATTTCTTATAGCATAACTGTGTACATTAATGCAATCATGGGTAAGACAGAATTTCTTTATAGAAAAGAATACAGAAGTGCCAGAGCTCCTGGCAGAGAGAAAACTGGAGTTAGGAGAGAAAAGTGCTCTCTCCTCCTCTCTGTCTGTCTATCTGTAGGCTCTTTGTCTAGGGGTCTATACAGTTGCACGGGGCCCTTAGTAGTTACATTTAGGTGTCTTGGACATCTTGTCTGGGACATGTCTGGAACAACATGGTTGGGTTGCAAATGAATGACTATAATCTCTTTTATTCCCAGGCCTAGGAAATGGGAACCCCCTGCCCACCCTCCAGCCTGCTGGTTCTGTTGCTTGCTACCACCGCACCAACATTGCCAAGGTGGAGTGTTGCAGTAAAGGTCTCATGGAAAAGCGATGTCGTGGAGAATAAGCACACTTATTGAAATTGTGTTTTAAATAAAGGTAACCATCTGCTCGCTCAGGCAAAATGGCCAATTTAAGGCATTTTCTAATCACCTTGTAATGTATAGATTTTGGTTTCTTAAAAAATGTTTTAAGAGAGAGTCTCACTCTGTCACCCTGGGTAGAGTGCTATGCCATCACACCTCACAGCAACCTCAAACTCCTGGGCTCAAGCGATCCTCTTCCCTCAGTTTCCGGAGTAGTTGGGTCTACAGGCATGTATCACAATGCCTGGCTAGTTTTTCTGGTTTTAGTATAGATGGTGGGGTCTCTCTCTTGCTCAGGCTGGTCTTGAACTTCTGAGCTCAAGTAATCCACTGGCCTTGGCCTCCCAGAGTGCTAGGATTATAGGTGTGAGCCACCGCACCTGACTTAGATTCTGTTTTTTCTTTTTTTTAATCCAAAGTTGTTTAGCTTTTATGTCAAAGAAAAAGTGAGATCAGGGTCATCAGATAGAAAGATTTGAGGGACAGATAGAAGGAGAGTCTTAAGGTTACTGTCCAATCCATAGCAGTGAATGAAGAATGAAGGAAAATTCTAATGTTTGCCAACAAAATGTACTTCATTCTGCTTTAAACATTAGCCTCTAAATAGTAGGAGGGTAACTCTAATTAATATTAATTAGGGTTTAATTAGGGTTTAGATTCTGTACCTGAGTTGGCTGGTTGGCTTTTCTGAAAAGACTATGGAGGTGCAGCTGTGCACAGTAGGATGTTGCAGAGTTAGAGGTGAATGCGGCTTGTATGGAGGTGCAGCTGTGCACAGTGGGATGTTGCAATGTTAAGAGGTGAATGCCGCTTGCTGATTCTCATTAATAACAAAACACCATGTCCCTTGAATGATCTTGCATTAAGGATTTCTGACTCATTTTTATAATCTGGATTCATCCTCAAATTGGTGAGTCCCCTTCAAGCAATGTAGATAGGAGGTTACTTATTCCCTTATTCTTATTCCCCTGATACCACAAGTGAAAGAAGATGGGTTTGCATGATCACAACTCCCCACTGCCATGTCCAAACCATTATGCCTTTTTTAAAATAAAGAAAACTCAGCTGGGTGTGGTGGCTCAGGCCTATAATCGTAGCACTCTGGGAGGCTGAGGTGGGTGGTTGCTTGAGCTCATGAGTTGAAGACCAGCCTGAGCAAAAGGGAGAACCCCTTCTCTACTAAAAATAGCAAAACTGAGGCAAGAGGATTGCTCGAGCCAAAGAATTGGAGGTTGCTGTGAGCTATGATGCCACAGCACTCTACTCAGGGAGATAGCTTGAGACTCTGTCTCCACAAAAGAAAAAAGAAAAGAAAACTCTTTCCTTTGAGACCATTTCATTTGGCTATATCATCTCCCCACCTACTTCATCGTTGCTATCTACCACTGAAAACCTTGGCACCTGGCTGTGACCTGCCATCAACCTGGGTAACCTCAAAGTCCATATGCATAAGCCACCCATCACCCTGGCCTCCAGCTCCATACCCACTCTCATATCTAGTGAACTTCACTTCTATTACGCTTTCTCCACTTACATCCAGGTCTGTGTCCTGTGATTTATCATCATGAAAACTGATCCCGCTGTGCAGCGTAACATGCCGCTGTCTGACCACGGCTGTCCATCCTCTCGGCCCCTTCATGGTCTCCTACACATCAGTTCTTGGCTCAGAGAGAAACTTTCGTCAGGCGTCACCTCCATTTTCTCCCACATCAGAGGCCCTCCTGGTTTATTTACATTCTTTATTCATTTGATAGCCTGTTGCCAATAAAAAAAACTCCCTCATTTTTTTCTGCACTGACCTACATATATGGTGCAAGGCTTCTTCTCCTTTTTTTTATTTTTTGAGACAGAATGTCATGGTGTTGCCCTGAGTAGAGCGCTGTGGCATCACAGCTCACAGCAACCTCCAACTCTTGGGCTTAAGCAATTCTCTTGCCTCAGCCTCCCAAATAGCTGGGACTACAGGTGCCCACCACAACACCCAGCTATTTCTGTTGTTGTTTCAGTTGTCATTGTTGTTTAGCAGGTCCAGGCTGGAACCTGCCAGCCTTGGTGTATGTGGCTGGCACCCTCCTCACAGAGCTATGGTCATCGAGCCTGTGCATGGCTTCTTGTCTTAGCCTCCTTGTCAGCGCTTCCTGACATGACTTCTGAGCATCTCAGTCAGCTTCCTTCCCAATTGGGGAAAGGCCTGTCTCTAATCTCTCTCCTGTAGCCTTTCACCCTTGCCCTCAGCAGATGAGCTACACTATTTCACAGGGGAAATGAATCATCAAGCAACAATTCCCTCAATTTGTGCCTTCTCTGTTACAGTTACTCGTCATTGCTTTCTTTACTCCTATTCATTTCTTCCCCTAGTTACTCGTCCGACACGTATTTTAATCCCTACTAGGGCCTGGGCACCGTGCTACATCATAAACATAGAAGAATGAACACGTACAGCTTCAGTCAAGGGAAAGCAATCCTTGAAATTGCACTGGTATGGTAGATACAGAGATTTTTTTCTGTTTCTTCATATCTTCCTGTGTCTTTCTCTTTCGTTTATTTATTTGGGTAAGGGTGTTCTCTTTTCTCCCTCACATCAAGATGGTTAAGGCCCTCCTATTACTAGAAAATATGAAAATAATTACCTTGAATCCATTGGTGTTTCTAGAAATTAGTTAATCTTTCTCCTTCTCTTTGCAACCAGGCTTCTCAAAAAAATAATAATCTATAGCTTATCCATGTTCTTATCTTCCTTGAGTGCCTCAATTTACTGCAACACAGCTTCCAAATTCACCCTCCATTGAAACTGCTCACCAAGGTCACTAGTTTTTAGTTGCCAAATCCAGTGCCCACATCCTAGCCCTTATTTTATGTCATCTTAGCATTACAAACCACTGATTCCTACTTTTTCAAAATCTCTCCTTTTTCTCCCCCTGATTTTATTCTTTCTTGATATTCTTCTTCTCTAGATAGTCCTTTTCAGCTTCTTCCATGAGCCCACTCTCTCTCAGCTGACAGATACCTTATATGTTGAAGTTGTGTCTTCAAATCTCTTTTAATTCTATGCAATCTACCTGGACCATCTTTTCCATTTTCATGTCTTCTGTTTCAAACTCTATAATTCTAAAACTCTAAAACTCTAAAATTTAGAGACCCAACCCAGATCTCTCTCCTAATTGTACATATAGGTGCCTATTCCTTATCAGGTACCTCTACATGCACACTCTATAGGCAACTCAAACTCCACACAACTGTAAAAGTGCCTAACTCCCCCACCCTCCTCAGAAAACTTGCTCCTTCCCCCTGTATTTCCTGTCAGCAATGGTATGGCCATTGTAGGAATCATTCTAAAGTCTTTTCCTCTCCTTTACCATCTGTGTTCTATTTTATCAACAAATCAAGTAGATTTGACTCCTTAGTATTATATAATTATTAATATAGGCCCTCTTGTACATATTTGCAGAGCCAACACCACACATATCTCTTAAATGGCTTGCCCCACCTTTAGAATGCAAATCTGACCGTGTATGTCCCTGCCTATTATCACTTAGTGGTTCCCTATAGCAATCAACATAAAATTCCAAGTTCCTTACTTTCAGTTGCCTTCTTTTACTCTTCTACTACACAAGGAGCTATGCTCTCCTCCATCCTCTGCTTGAAAATCCCCTTCCTCACCCCACACTCTTCTTGCCTAATACTCAACCTTTAAGAATCAGCTCAGTGGTCACCTTGCCAGTAAGTTTTTCTTGCCTACTTCTTCCTTCTGGCCTAGACTAACCTTCACCTGTGCTCCAAGATCAACATCATTACCCTTTTTATTTTCTTTATTTCCTTTTTTTTCCCCCCAGAGACTGAGTCTCACTCTGTCGCCCCAGACTAGAGTGCGTATCAGCTTAGCTCACAGCAACCTCAAACTCCTGGGTTCAAGCAGTCCTCCTGTCCTAGTTTCCCAAGTAGCTGGGACTATAGGTGCCCACCATAACGGCTGGCTAATTTTTCTGTCTTTAGTAGAGATGGAGTCTCACTCTTGTTCATTCTGATTTCAAACTCCCAAGCTCAAGCAATCTTCTTACCTCGGCCTCCCAAGGGTGCTAGGATTACAGGTGTGATCCACCATGCCCAAGCTACTTTTTCTTTTTTTTAATTTAATAGTTCCTTCTTAAGCTATTCTCTGATCTCAGCCTTCCCAGAGTGCTAGAATTATAGATGTGAGGCACTGCTCCCCGCCATCACCCTTTTCCTTCACACTCTCAGGACACTTATTATGTCAGTTGTAACAACTCAATTGTAAACCTATTTGTGTCTTCTAAGAGATATTGAAATCTGAGGAGAGACTACACAAATGCACATAAAATACATACAAAATAATATCATACACCCTAATTATATACGCTTTATTTCCTCTTCAGAAGTGTCACATGATTCCACTCTGGGAAAGGAATGTCAGCGTTTGGCCATCTAACTTGTTACTTAATAGTGGGCTGTACATCACTGTCTTCCACTCTGCTACCAGGGTTGTAAATTTACCCAGTATAATATTTTGACTCCTTGCCTACTTTGCAGCTTAATTGAAGAGCCCCTGATTGCAGGCTCTTGCAAAGAAAATTTATTGCAGATAATTGGCTCCAAAACTGTCCAGGATATTATAAGGGACTTTGACTCTTTGATAGAATTAAGCAAATTTTCATTTTAGATTGAAAAAATGATGTTCAATTTGCTACTTTTTAGGCCTGTCAGTAGTAGTCCTGTGGAAATCAAGAAAATATTACCAGTTTTAGAAATATCATCAATTGGCTTGCTATATCCTTTATGCATGGAATACACATATTACATTCTTGCTACGGAGAATCACACTTAGTGGGGAGATTACATGTATATTAAACAAATATACATAAACACTCCATGCAAAATATAGCTAAAGCACAAATAAAATTACCCAAGCCTTCACCACCTAAGGTCATCAATGATAGCATTTTATACTTTATTTATATAAAATGTAATTTTAAGGCCAGGCACAGTGGCTTTTGCTTGTAATCCTAGCACTCTGGGAAGCTGGATGGATCACTTGAGCTCAGGAGTTAATACAGACTCCATCTCTACTAAAAACAGAAAAACTAGCTGGGCCTTAGGGTGCCTGTAGTCCTAGCTACTCTGGAAGCTAAGGTAAGAGGATCACTTGAGCCCAAGAGTTTGATGTTGTTATGAGCTATGATGATGCCATGGCACTCTACCCAGGATGACAGGTACTGTCTACAAATAGAATCACATGCACTCACACACACACACACACACACACACACACACACACACACACACACACATATTGTTTTGTAAACACTTTAAAAATGAACAACTATGTTAACATTTTCTCATTTCACTAGATATTCCCCTATATTTTCTGTTTTTCTAACACTGAGAAAAGCAAAGGCAAAATCCTCTACATTTTAAGGTATTTTTTAAAAGTATGGATTAATGAACAGATAAGCAGGTGACTTAGAAAATATATAAAAAAAAGAAAAAAGTAATCAAGTACTCATAATCCAACCAACTGGACATAATTACTATAATGTTTTTATATGATTCTTCCTTTTTTAAGTATGTGTATATTTTTTGTATGTCTGTGTGTCTATGCACATATGTATTATATACATATACACCTATGTGTGTATGTGTAAATACCCACACACATATTCATTAATCAGATTTGTATTTTAGAAGGCTTCCTTTGTTACCAAATGTAAGAGAGATTTGAGGGACCTATCTGTGGAGAAGGCTAATGAGACATTACTATAACCTTGCTGAGAAATGAGGGCTAAAACTAAGATGGTGGAAATGAGATTGGAGAAAAGAGAACCACGAAAAGGTGGCAATGCCCTAGGTGGTTGTCAGAGACCTGATTAGCAAACAGGACAGCCGATGCCAGCTGTGCCACAGGGTATGCTATCTTCTCAGGGCACTGGGCTGAAAGTATTCTCTTTTCAGCTGATTCCCTACATGGGACATAAACTTTTGAATGCAGATAAAGTCCCCCAACAGCAGCCTGTCAATCAGATGTTGGAATTTGCTTCCAATGAATGTTTCTCTCCTTTTCAGTAGGAATTTACCTATTAAATTATCTCCCTCTTAAAGAAACATATTAATTTAGATAGAATCACTTTCTTTAATACCCTAAATAGACTTTATAATATCCATTGGTTTATTTACTCATCCATCCTTCTCTAACCATTTGTGAACAAGCACAATTTATGGAGACTAAATGAAATATGGATTAATTTTTATTGTGATCTTTTACTAGGAGAAGTTGTTTTTCCTTGTGCCTGCATAAAAACCTAGGGAGCTCTTTGACTTTTCTGGTCATTTAAGTAATAAAATGTTTTATCAAGGTCTCTCCAAGTTGCACAACTCCAGGGGAAACCATTTTTTAAAAATATAATCATGGGCATTACACATTATGTTGTATATAGCTTAACTTCATAGGGCAGATGAGATGTTTTTATTCAGGTATACAATGTGAAAGAATCTAGTGTTAGGGACATTCAAATTCCAATCTTTTAGTTATTTTAAAGTATATCCTAACTTTGTTATGTTATGAAATATTATTCATTCTATCTAACTATACTTTTGTATAACCGCACTTTAACCATCTGCACTTTATTCTACTCCCACTATCCTTCTCAGCATCCAGTAACCTTCATTCTATTCTCTGTCTCCATGAGATCATTGTTTTTATTATTTAGCTTAAACATATGATTGAGAACATGTCATATTTGTATTTGTGTGCTTAGCTTTTTCACTGAACATAATGTTCTTCAATTCTAGCCATGTTGCTGCAAATGGCAGGATTTCGTTCTTTTTTATGGCTATATAATATTCCATTGTATGTGTACACCACAATTTCTTCATTAATTGCTCTGTTGGTAGATACTTAGGTTGATCCAAAATCTTGGCTGTTATGAATAGTGCTTCAATAAACATGAGAGTGCAGATTTCTTTCTTTCTTTCTTTCTTTCTTTCTTTCTTTCTTTCTTTCTTTCTTTCTTTCTTTCTTTTTAATTTGAGACAGAATCTCACTCTGTCACCTTGGGTAGACTACCATGGCATCATAGCTCACAGCAACCTCAAACACTTGGGCTTGAGCAACCTTTTGCAGCTACCTCCCAAGTAGCTGGGAGGTACTACTAGCATGTTCCACCATGCCCAGCTAGTTTTTGTATTATTAGTAGAGATGGGGTCTCACTCTTGCTCAGGTTGGTCTTGAACTCCTGAGCTCAAGTAATCCACCCACCTTGGCCTCCCACAGTGCTAGGGTTACTGGTGTGAGCCACCATGCCTGGCCAGATTTCCTTTCAATGTACTGATTTTCCCTCCTCTGGGTGTATATCCAGCAGTGGGATTGCTGGATCATATAGTATTTCTATTTTCAGTTTTTTGAGGAGTCTCATTCTGTTATTGATTTCTAGTTTTATTCTCCTGTGGTCAGAAGAAATACTTGGTTTGATTTCAGTTCTTTTTTTTTAATTTGTTAAGACTTGTTTTGTGGCCTAATGGACTATGTAATCTTGAGGATGATTCATGAACTGAGAGGAACATGTATTCTGCAGCTATTGGATGAAACGTTCTGTAAGTTATGAAATGTGCCAAATGTTTTAAGGCATATTTGATCTATAGTGCAGATTAAGCCCAGTGTTTTTTTAAATTGATTTTCTATCTCAATGATCTCCCCAATGTGGAATATTGAGGTCTCCAGTGATGACTGTATTAGGTTCTATCTCTCTTTATGTATGTCCTGTCCCGTCCCGCGGGACGCGGTTATTCGTGGGGGCGAGGGGGACCGAGCATGAAAAACAATGGGCGATAAAGAGAGAACGAGACCAAGCAGACTCCTTGTCAAGGTCCGTTTAATGGCGGCGAAAAGCCGGTTTTTAAAGCTTACAGGTGACCAGGGGGCGGAGGGAGTGGGGGGAGGAGTAAAGAGGAAAGGTGTTCTTCGTTGATTGGCGGATTTCAGGTTCAGGCGGTCAGCTGGTTGCCTGAGCGCAGGAACGGTCGCCATCTTGAGTTTAAACAAAGTAATCCCTACCATGTGGTCAGTCGCGGAGTAAGAAGTTGCCATGGTTACATAGGATATACGCAAGCGGGGCGGGGCACGTAATTTTTGAACATTTTGTACGTGCGCTTTGGGGGAGGGGACAGCTCGGCGGGAGCCGAGGATCTTTTTTGGCTTCCCACATATCCTCCCTTTTTTAATTAAATTTATGCATGGGTGGAAGG
>CAUYQV010185764.1:0-18124 GCA_963574575.1 Galagoides demidoff
GGAGGCTGAGGAACCTAAGGAGATATTGAGGGTGATTAGGTATCCAGGTGAAAGGGTCTTCTTAAACTGACTTAGCAGGGTTTTCAATAAAACTGGATTTTTGTTTTGAGACAGAGTTTCACTATGTCACCCTCAGTAGAGTGCTGTGAAGTCACAGCTCATCGCAACCTCAAGCTGTTGGACTTAAGTGATTCTCTTCCCTCAGCCTTCCAAGTAGCTGGGGCTATAGGTGCCCACCACAAGGCCTGGCTATTTTTGTTGTTGGTGTAGTTGTAGCTGTCGTTGTTGTTTAGCAGGCCTGGGCCAAGTTTGAACCCAGCAGCCCTGGTGCATGCGGCTGGCCCCCTAACCACTGAGCTACAGATGCTGAGCCTAAACCTGGATTTTATGAGAAAGTGCACAGGTGGGCCTGGTGGTTCTCAACCTTTCTAATGCTGGGGCCCTTTAATACAGTTCCTGTGGGTTGTAACCCACAGCTTGAGAACCGCTGAGAAGTTTCAAGAGTTTGACTGAAGTTTGGTCAAGCAAAAACATCTTTGCAGCCTCCGTGGTCAAGTTTATCCCTAAATAGTTTATTCTTTTGATGCCATTGTAGGTGGAATTGCTATAATTTTCTTTTTGCCTTGTTCATTGTTAGTGTATGCAAAGAAATGCAATGGATTTTTATGGTTGATTTTGCATCTTTCAACTTCTCTGAATTTGTTTTTTAGCTCTAACAGGTATTTTTTTTTTTTTTTTTTGGTGGAATCTTTACAGTTTTATGCTTTGTAAGACTCTGTTGCCCATACACAGAGATAATTTTACTTCTTTCTTTTCAATTTGGATGCCTTTTATTTCTTTTATGGTAAATTGCTCTGGTTAGGACAAAGAGTCTTTACGTCAAGTAGAAGTGGCAACAGCAGGCATCCTTGTCTTTATCCTGAACTTAGGGAAAAGCTATAAGTCTGTTCGGTTTTCTTGTTTCTTTAGGGTTCAGTTTGGGCAGGTTGTATATTTTTCTTTGTATTCAGGTTTGCTTTTGAACTTCTCTAGTGAATTTTTCAAATTTATTATTGTATTATTCAGCTCCAGGATTTTTGTTGGGTTCTTATTTTTACAATTTCTATCTTTGTGGTTATTCTCCTCTTACTATTATTTCACTTCTTTCCTTTAGTCCTTTGTTCATGGTTCCCCTTAGCTCTTTGACAATATTTAAGATAGCTGTTTTAAAGACTTTTCTAATAAGTTTGATGACTGTGTTTTTTCAGAGATGGTTTCTGGAGATTTATTTTGTCGTTCTGAATAGGCCCGGTTTTTCTGTTTCTTTGTGTGCCTTATAATTTTCTGTTGAAAGTTGAATATTCAGCGGGGCACCTTGGCTCATGCCTATAATCCTAGCACTCTGGGAGGCAGAGTCAGGAAGATCCCTTGAACTCAGGAGTTCAAGACCAGCCTGAGCAAGAGCAAGACCCCATTTCTACTAAAAATAGAAAGCCAGATATTATGGTGGGCAATTATAGTCCCAGCTACTCAGGAGGCAGAGGCAGGAAGATGGCTCAGACCTGAGAGTTTGAGGTTGCTGTGAGCTAGCCTGACATCATGGCACTCTAGTCTGGGGTAATAGAATGAGACTCTGTCACAAAAAAAAAAAAAGTAAGAAAGAAAAGAAAGTTGAGTATTAAAGAAAAAGTCCCTCTCTCAGTCTTTGTAGACTGGCATGGAAGACCATCACTCATTAGTACGATGTGTCTTGAGCCTTGGTATCAGCCAGGGATTAAGTTTTAAAGTCTTTTCAGGTCTTTTCTGGATCTGTATCCTGCCTGGGCGTGTGTGTGCAGGCACTCCTTTTTTTCTTTAACTTCCCCCATATGCAGTACTGTTCTTAAAAGTCTTAATTTTCTAAAGAGATTCATCCAGGCTTTTTCATTGAGTCGTAGATGTTCTATTATATCACTGTCTGTAATGTCTTGCTCCAGGCATCTGCAGGTCTTCAGTCCCCCTGCAGTTTTCAAACACTGATCCCAACCCTGTCTTCTATGGCTTCTTCCAGTCTGACAGCTACGTAACCCCCTAGTGGAGCCTGATTCAGATGAGACAGAAACCAGTTCTTTGCATAGCCCAAGATAGTTCAGAACATTGCAAATAAGTTCTACTCTGCTCCTTCTGATCCTGGGGGCAACTGGGAATTGGGCAGCCTCCTCCTGACTGCAATGTGACAGGGAGGAGATGGAGCAATTGAGAATAAAAGTGCCATCAAAAATTTCTGCCACATTGTGTATGACTTTTTCTTGGTTGGACATTTGCTTGGTTGCTGTAGATCTCTGACTAAGTTTCAGAGCTCCTACAAAGTTATTTCAGTTGGTCTCTGTTTTTTTTTTTTTTTTTTTAATTGGGACCTTTTAAAGAGGGTCAGGAGTTTCCAGTCTGCCATCTTGCTGATGCCACTGTCTTCTTTCATAATTTAATAATAATGAATGATAAGGAGCAGGTGGCAAGATTAGATCCAGTATAGGTGTGTAGTCTAGTCCTGTGGTTTGTCATGCTGGGTAATCTGCTACATTGCTACTAAATGGGTTTAGCAAGGATTGGGTGCATCCTAACACCCTGGAGAAGAGTGCTGATAAACTGATATTGGTCATTAAATCTCCTGTAGATTTATCAGTAAAATGAAAAATCACTTTATTTCAAAATGCTGTATATTAATGAAAAACAGCTTTCAAAATGTTTTCATAAAAGACAGGCACTGTCAGGTGCAAGGATTTGATAGAGGGTGTAGAATAAGAGGGGGTTAGATTTTCAAAGGCCAAATGGACCCCAATTTCAGGCTGGTGGTATCTTCATCATCAAATTGTGACACTCTTGCCATATGCAGGATGCGTAAATCATAATCTGTCTGTGAAGGACCCCACAGTTCTACAGTTCTCTTTCAATGGACTACCTTTAAATCCCAAAGAGGCAGCCAGAATGGTCGTTCATTATATTTACTTTCTGTGTCCCAAGATCTTCCCAACAGGACAAAAATAAGATATATTAAAGTAATGAGAAATAAAAATAAAATTCTGAGTCCCCCAACCAACTGAATGGGCTCCCTCTTGGTCAAGAGGACCCCAGAAAAACCTTAAAACTGAAATCCCAGCCATGACAGGAGGGGAGGTCAGACACCCCTTGTTACGCCCCCTCCCTTATTAACTGCCATTAGGCTTTTTTCCCTAAGGGTTAAACAGAACCAGCTTTTTCAAACAACTTGCTCCACCCCGATTTCAATCAAATCCTAGTGCTCCTCCTCCCTTTGTGCACATTCCTTCCTGATGAGGGTCTGCAGGACCTGGGGTGATTCTGGCCAATCTATGCAGGAAGAGGGTGACTAGAGGTCCTGCTTTTGGTGGGACAGTCCCGATTTTTAACAATTTGTCCCACGTCCTGCGGCCTTTTAAAAAAGTGCTGATTTTTGGAAAGAATGCACGAACAGGCAGGAGAACAAGAAGGGAATATACGGTTTTCAGCTGCCATGTGGCTCTTTCGCCAGGATATGAGTTTTATATTATTTTTGTTAATTTTATAATGTTAAACTGTAATAATAACAAATAATTGTTGAGAACTCATTATCGAGAACTGCCTATCAAAGTTTGCATTGTTGTCAGGCCCCACCCTGCTCTGCCCCGTCCCGCCCCCCATGGTATCCCGCTTTACCAATGTTAAAATCTGGTCACCTTATGCAGGAAGCACCAGAAGGGTCCTCGCCTTCACTTTTGATGTCAGAGGGCCAAAAAACGTCACCCTCAGATCAGGTAACACTGCCGTTTTCTGAACCCGGATTCTATGAAGCTCAACTGCACTTGCGCACGTTTCTCCTCCCAATAAATATGCAAGCTCCTCCCACAGCTTGCTAACTATGTAGATTAAGCCACTGGGCTCAGCATAAATTTCTGTCCCCTGTATGTTTCTGTCCAACCTGCTATAATGGCCAACCAGCAGTCTGTAGCCCTTTAGTAGAAAGGAAGCTCTCCTTTCCAAATTTGTACACCTTGTCATTCTTTAGTTGACAGCAGGGTGAAAGGAGTAGGCACCACTGACTATACTGATAAGTGGCTTATTCTTTACCTTGTCCTTAGTGCGTAGTTTACCTTTCATACTCATTGTTAGAGGCCTAATGTGTCCCTGCACAAACTCTCCTAAAAAAAAGAACACAAAGAACCTAGTTAGCACCACTCCCAAAATTCATGCCAGAGGACCCTAACCCACCAAAGCTCTCCATGCAATCTGTGGAATTTGCCCACCTCCTGTGGCTCCATATAACTGCCCTCTCACCCCGTGGGGCACACATGTATTTTTGTCCTACCCAGGCTTGTTTCTGTCCATTTTCAAAAAGCCTAGCCTGAACCTCTCTGTTCCAGTCTCGTGTCTGGGCACCACAGCTTACACCTTCACTCATGACAATACAGGGTGGAAGAGTTTTGTTTCAATTATGACAGATTGTTTGCAATGCAATGCCTTTGTACTGTGATAGTTGGAATTAACTGGTAGGCTCAGTTTCTGGATCTTTGAGTGTGCTAAAGGAAAAGCATTATTTTCCATTCAAACTTTCCAAATATTCACGTTAGTTAAGCTTTTAAAAAGTGCTAGAGATTTTTAAAAAGATAAACCAAATCTAGAGGATTTGTAGAGATGAATTTTTAGGAAGATGGATAATCGAATTGTGTCTGATATATCATTTATATGACCCCAAACAAATTAAAAGAGAAAACAATTCAGTCACTTCATTAGTATACACAAAGAAAAGTGCTATTTTTGACACATTTTCCACCATCAAACTAATGAAATAACTGATTGCTTTGATTTCTCTTACACAAAGCCCCAAAGCTGTCAAATGCTAGAAAGTAGCACAATTAAATTATTTAACTTTTACAGAAAACAAGGGCCATAACATGTTTGGAATATTGAAGGCAGGCCTTAGAATCCTTAAACTTGCTGATAAACACATGCCAATTTCTTTATTTACCCACACATAGCAAAATGGAAGACAGAGAACCTCTCTCTAGTTTAGTGCAGATAATTAACCTAAATTTCTTATTTATTAACTGAGCATAGATATTTCATAAAAACACTTTATTGAATGCACATAATTTGTTATTGATTTATTCATTGAAAAATATCTTTCAAGCACTTGAGGTGTGCCAGGCCTGCAAGGCACTGACTAAGGAAAAATATACAGATGGAAACTCTGCCCTTAGGGAGTTTAGGGAGGTGGGGAGAGAGGACTTGGAGCGATGACTGTAAACACAGTAAGAATGGTTTCTAGAAAGCCAAAGACAAAGGTCCAGGAAGCTCACAGAGAGGAGCATTATTTCTTCTGGGCAGAGGGGCAGATTTGTGGGAAAGACTGGGCAGTATTTGGATATTTAGGAAGGGGTGAAGGCACTCTAGGGAGATGCAGAGTGAGCAGTCCTGGAGGATAATCAGGGCCTTGAAGGGGAATCCTGGGTTGGAATATGGGATGGAAGGATGGGGTGTTTGGAATAAGGCTGGAGAAAGGGTAACATTCCAATTTATTGAGAGCCTATTTTGCTGCAGGCACTGATACTTGCTTTTGAGGGTGTCAGAGTTTCAATCTGTAACAAAAGTCAGCAAATAAAGATCATTTTTGCTTTTGTTATTTCCCATCTTGTAAAGTATTATTGTCCCTTTTCTACAGATAGAGAAAATCCGGCATATAGAAATTAAAGAACTTGCCGAGGATCACCTCTTACTAAGTGGCAGGACCAGCATTCAAATAAGTCCAGCTCATTCTCTTTTTTTTAATTTAAAATTAATATGAGGGTATAAATTTTTAGATTACATTGTTCTCACTTCCAAGGTAAAGTTCCAGTTGTAAAAGAACTCCTCACACGGGGGTGTACTGTATACCCTTGCATCATGCTCATTAGGTGCAATCCTGCCAAACGCCCTTCCTCCTTTGCCAATAGTCCCCTCCTCCTCCCCTCTTCCCCTGCCCTGTACTGGAATATATTTGTGTTTTTCATTTAAGTGTGCAGTCTGCCACGCTGCTGTGAATGAAATACTGATAAAATGAAGGGTGGGGAGCCTCTGAGGATGTTCTGGGCAAAAGAGAGAAAGTGGTAGGGCTCTTTGTTCAGAAAGGTGGTTCAGTTTTGAAGAAACACTGAAGAAATATGCTCATTTGTAAATGAAGCAAATTTAATCAAATAATTCACCTTTTCCTAGATGCTACTAGGTTACAGAGAACCCTGGGCAGCTAAGAACAGGGCTGTCCTCACAAAATTGTAGAAATTTATTGAGTACAGTATCAATTACTATGCTGTGCATGTGAGCAGAGATTACTCAATGAGGAATTACAACAACCTGGAACTTGGTGATCTTAATTTCACAGAAAAGAAAAACTGAGGCTCAGAGAAGTTGTCACCTGTTCAAGGGTAGAATTAATCAGAAGTAAGCAACGTTTGAATCCAGGACCATCTCCGTAATTTTACAATGTTCTATCTCCTGCTATTTGCCAAAAGCCAAAAAGAATATTAATTTGAAAAACGGCTGCACTAAATTCTCCTTCCTCCTGGACAGGTAGCCCCCTTGTGAACTCCAGATGCTAAGGTGAAGGCCCCCCGCCCCCTCCCACTCTGGGAGCCCCTTGACTAGGAACAGCTGTCTTTCCTCTTAGTTCACACCTGCGGGCTTCTTGTGTTATCTTTTATGGCCATCCTAATGTACACAAATGACTTTTACAGACAGTGTCGTGAGTATGAAGTGAGCAATTCATCAATGTCAATATATCTTTGATGAATAGTGGTTTGTCCTTGCAAGGCCTGAGAGACTTGAGTCAATTTTAGTTTGCTGTGGCTTGCTAAGGATTAAAGGGATTATGACTGGTAAGAGGCTTTGAACTTCAACCAGCTTATTATTAGTAGGGGAATATGAAATTTGAAATTCCTTCCTTCCTTCCTTCTTTCCTTCCATATATAAGGGGACTAGGGAATGTTGATCAGAAATGCAATGAGCTGCTTTTTAGATTTGTCACAATTATTCATGTCTGCTTCTATTCTTCCCCCTCCTTGATTATTATCTCAAACATCTAGTTTTTATTGCCTTCTCAAAATAGGTATTTCAATGAGGTTCAGTATATTTATTGAGTGACTATAATATGTAAAGCGTTATACATGCACAAGTGCTCCAATGCTATGGCAAAGAGGCAATTACACTAAGATAGTGATGGTGACTAAGTGGATGAATGGGATCTGGGCTGTTGTGCCTCCTGTGTTTGTCACACAGGTGTTGGTCACTTGCAGCGACATGCTTTGCAGTCCTCACATCAAGCTGGAGAAGAGCCAAAGAAAGCCAGCTGCCTTAAGCTAGGGCAGGTGCTTGGCAATTTATAGAACTAATGACTGCTAATACAAACAGTCGTACCTATAATCCCATTTTATTATGCTCTAAGTAACGTATATTGTTTAGACAGTTTACGGCTGCTAAAGGCTGGGGTGAGATCAGCGATGGGTAGCATGTCTTATGGCAACTGATGTGCAGACATCCTAGACACAACACAGCTTTGGGGCAATTTGGGAAAAAAAAAACAGGGAGGATTATGAGTTACGTTGTTATTCAACAAGCCATCTTGCCTCATTCTTGCCAAGTTCCTTTTATCAGCTGGCCCTCAGAACCTGGAAAAAGTCTAAAACAGTGATTTTAGAATCTGTTCTTTCTTTTTTGATTTTTTGAGACAGAGTCTCTCACTCTGTTGCCAAGGCTGACTCACAGCAACCTCAAACTCCTGGGCTCCTCCTGCCTTGGCTTTCCAGAATAGGTGGGACTATGGGCACCTACCACAATGTCTGGCTGGTCTTGAACTCCTGAGCTCAAGAGCTCCTACAACCTTGGCATCCTAGAGTGCTAGGATTACAGGCATGAGCCACTGAGTCTGGCCTCTACTCTGTTCTATAAGTTTGAAAAAGCATAGCTATTGTTACAAATTTGTATTAGGAAAATTAAACAAAAATATTTGCTGCACAGAAAAAAAAAGCCTTCATAAAATTACCTTCCTAGAGAAGAACAGTCTGAGGATTACCTTTATCTGGTTTTGGTATCTGTGAGTGAGTATGTGGGGTTCTTTTTACTTCCCTGGGGCTGTACCGTGCCCTTGAGTATTTAGGCTTCTCATAAAAAATCATGGCTCTTAAAAAATTTATTGGTGAACTTTGGGCTAGAATAAGTTTCATTCTTTTGGCAACTTTGGGATTTTGGAGTAGACTGGGGTGGGATAAAGTTGGTTCTGGAGTTGTTGACAACATCTAGGATTTTGGATTTTTTTAGATCCTGTAACTGTATTAGTTTCCTGTTGCTACTATAATAAATTACCAATTATGGGGTAGCTTAAAAATAGAATAGAAATTTATTCTGTAACAGTTCTGGAAATCAAAAGTTCAAAGTCATTGTGTCTGCATGACCATGCTTCCTCCAGAGGCTCTAAGGAAGAATCCTTCCTTGTTTCTTCCAATGTCTGATGACTCCAGCTGTTGCTTGGCTTGTGGCCACATCACTCTAATCTCTGCCTCTGTGGTCACATTACTTCTTCTTCTTTTTCTTAGTCCATCTCATATGTCCCTCTGTCTTTCTCTTACTGTATTTAAGGCCCAACCATATGTCCTCTAGGATGGTCTCATCATCTCAAGAACCTTACCTTAATTATATTTGCAAAAATCCTTTTTCTGAATAAGATTCCATTCATAGGTTCCAGGGATTAGGATAAGGACATATTGTTTTGGAAGACTCTGCTCAACCTACCATGAGGTTATCGAACTTGTTTTAAATCACAAGAAGAAATACATTTTACAGCATAACCTGTCCCTGTTGTACACTGTGCAATAAAGAATTTCACAAAGTCCTTTCTCTGACCATGTGGGATGCACTCTGCCTGTTCCATTTTGTACTATTTAATTCTATCCCAACAAAATATTGTTTGATGACCTGCTAAATTGACCTCATGATCCATTAATGGTATTACCATTCATAGTTATAGATCTGAAATGATACCAGGCTGTATGAGAGCATCTAGTCTCTTTTGACTAAGGAACACTGCCCTGACTTAGATTACTCAGGGCTGGCTGCATTGAATTGGTTTTGAAAGAGTATGTGGGAGGTTTAAGGGTGTGATCAGAATACTGCACTATTTAATGATCTCTTAATTACATTAAATGCAAATTGCTAATATTTACTGACGCATTTTCATGCATCAAGCATTGTGTTAGGTAAGAGAACTACAAAAATGAATTATGCACCCCCAGACATTTCTTAAATTCTCTTCTCTGTTGCACCTTACAAATTATTGTAAATATTCATCCTTAGTCACCAAATTCTCCTCCACTTATTAACTTTACACATTTTCTTAAGTACTCAAAATATGAGATCCCACAGAAGCACCTAAACTCATGCTTTATAAATTATTTTAAGAGGATTTTTAGGCAATTGGAGGAAAGCCATTTCAGAGAAGATGCTAATCTGAATTTCTCACAATTGTGTGCACATTTTAAACACTTTGCCAGAGAAACTATAAAGGTAAAAGGAGGGACAAAAAAATTTTCCTTTCATTTCAAGCAGGTGACGTAAGAGAACTAAAATCCATGATTAAGAAAAATGAAATTGTATAAATTATAGCAGAAATGCCTGTCATCACCCGTATTAGCTGCTAAAATGCCTCCAGGGGGTTAGATTAGAAAAAGAAAATTACTTATCTGTAATTCTTATTCTCTTTAGGTAGCAATTATAATAGATATACACTCTTGGGTGTAAGTCATTGGTGTGAGAACCAGGAGTAGACTCGAAGTCAGCTAAAGAATTATAACCCTCCAGGAAGGCACCCTGGGATGTCAAGGGCAAAATGTATATGGAATGTCATTGCCCTCAAATATCATTCCTATCTGACCATCGAAAAGAGCAGGTGAATTTGGTCCCTCGGAAGAAAAGAGCGACTGAGTGGATCTATTATTATTATCATCATATATTAAATGTATAAAAAGTCTAGCCCTAGGCAAAATTTGTGAATTGGGTCTACTCATTTTCTCTCTGTGCCTTTCTACCTACTTCAGGAATCCAATACTTCCTTACTTGCCATCTCCCTCCTTCCGCTCTTAGGAAATACCTCATTAAATTTATTTACACTGAAGCCAAGATAGTCACTGTAGAAAGAGTCTTAGAGAGGGAATAAAACGCCACAGATCTGTCTCTAGCTTGGCCACCAGTTTGTCCTGTGATACCAGGTAAGCCAGGTCAGCTCTTGGAGTGAGCTTCAAAGCCCCCTTTCCTACAATGACAAAGTTGAAGTGGTGAGTGTGGTTTCTAGGAACATGTTCATATATCCTCATGATTCTAGGTAAATAAAGAAAATCAAATTAAAAATAGGCATATGTATACTATGGAGTACTATTCAGCCATAAGAAAAGATGGAGACTTTACATCTTTTATATAAAAGATAACTCTGGATGGAGTTAAAACATTCTTCTTAGTAAAGTATCTTAAGAATGGGAAAAAAAATCTAATGGACTCAATACTAATATGAAACCAATATATAAACAATTACAATCCCACCCAATATAAACACAAATAAAGTCAAACGGGGAGAGGAGAGGGGAGGGAGGAGGAGGGAAGAGGACGATTGGCAGGATGAGGGAGGGCAAACAGTGGAATCTCAGCTAATGTGCAAAATTTGAGGGTCTGCATTCCCTCTGGGTGAAGGTCTCAACTACAATTTGAAGTTTACCTTGGAAGTGAGAACAATGTAACCTAAAAATTCATACCCTCTTATTAATTTGAAATAAAAAAAAAAAAGAATACAAGTATAAATATAGCAAGTAAAAATAAAAAGGCTAATTCTAAGCTAACGTGTTAGGCTGAAGATATTACCCCTGAATAAGGCCTTTAAACTTAAGTAGAATCAATAAAAGTCTTCAGTCATGGGAATAAAGACTGCCTTGGACCTAGGGAAGTACTGGTGGGGTGGGGGGTTCTACTTATTTGGCCAGAACCTCTGAGATCATACAAGTGAGAGGCAGCTAAGCAAAACCCCAAGACTGGCCCTCAGTGCATCTTAAGGTAGCTTGAATTGAGGCCCACTTTACCTAAGTGCCTCTGGGGAAGGGAGTGCTTTCAGCAGTTGCCACTAGGGCGTTAGTACAGAGAAGCAATTTTCCCTGAAGGGTTATTACTTCAGTTTCTTCTTCTTCTTCTTCTTTTTTTTTTTTTGAGACAGAGTCTCAAGCTGTTACCCTGGGTAGAGTGCTGTGGCATCACAGCTCACAGCAACCTCAAACTCTTGGGCTCAAGTGATTCTCTTGCCTCAGCCTCCCAAGTAGCTGGCCACAATGCCCAGCCATGTTTTTGGTTGCAGTTATGGTTGTTTAGCAGACCCAGGCTGGGTTCGAACGCACCAGCCCTGGTGTATGTGCTGGTGTCCAAACCACTGAGGTACAGGTACCGAGCCCCAGCTTCTAAAAGAGCCAGAGAAGTGTGTGCTTATGGCTTAGGGAAGTGTCATCCTTTCCCTCCATTTATTACCCAATTTAAGAGCCAAACACTGGTAAGATATAATAGGAAACAGGCCACTGTGCCTGTCTTTAAGAATTTTTTTGTCTGATGGGATGGGGACATTTCTAAATCAGAACTCCCCCCCCCCCCAAATTCTGAGTTGACTTAAACTTAAGGTTTTGAAGGTCACAGCCTAGCACCGCACCTGCTTTGCACTGCTTCCAGCGTCGGAGTTAGGGGAAACAAAGGGGATATATTCTGAGAAATGCCTCCTTAGGTTATTTCATCATTGTGTGACCATCACAAAGTGCACTTACGCAAACCTCCATGGTAACGCTTACTATACACCCAGGCTATATGGTACAGCCCATTGTTCATAGGCTACAAATATGTACAGCAGGTTACTGTACGGAATGCTATAGGCAGTTGTAACACAATGGTAAGTATTTGTGTATCTAAAGCTAGAAAAGGTACAGAAAAAAACATGGTAAAAAAATGCACATCTGTATAGAGCACTTACTGTGATTGGAGCTTGGAGGACTGGATGTTGCTCTGTGTGGGTTCGTGAGTGAGACGTCAGTGAATGTGAAGGCCTAGGGCATTCCTGCGAGCTACTGTAGGCTTTCTAAACACTGTACACTTAGGCTACATTGAATTTATGGAAAAGTGTTTTCTTCCTTCCATATGAAGTTAACCTTAGCTTATTGTCAACTTTTTACTTCATAAACTTCAGAATTTTTCAACCTTTTGACTCTTTTGTAATAACATTTAACTTAAAACAAACATTGTACAGCTGCACCAAAAATATTTTTTTCTGTATGTTCTTATCCTGAAAGTCTTCCTCCATTTTTAAATTTAATTTTTTTCCTTTTTAAATTTTTTTTGCTTACCACTGAGACACAGACAGACACTAGCTTAGGCCTAACAGGGTCAAGGTCATCCGTATCACTGTCTTCCACATCTTGTGTCACTGGAAGGCCATAGGGAGCAAAGCCATGCGTGGAGATATCGTCTTCTGTGATGTTGATGCCTTCTTCTGGAACACCTCCTGAAAAGATCTGCCTGAAGGTGGTTACAGTTAGCTATTTTTTTTAATAAGTAGAAGAAGTGTACTCTACAATAATGTGAAAAATGTAATATAGTAAATGCACAAACAAGTAACAAATCATTTTTCACTCACTCCAATACATTTGGAGTGAGTGAAAAAAATGAATGAATGAATGTAATAATTTATTAAGTGCAACTGAAATTATCAAGTTTTACGTACTACGCATGTGATGTACTTTTATGTGACCGGCAGCGTGGTTGGTTTGTTGCCACCAGCGTCCCCATAAACACACGAGTGATGTGTTGCACTTTGATGTCACAGCTGCTGTGATGTCAGTTGGTGATAGGAATTTGTCCACTCCACTCTAATCCTATAGGACCATCCTAGTACACCCAGTGGGTGACACATCCCTTAGCAGTGCATGATGTTCCACATACACTGAGTAAAAATGAGCACTTTGTACACAGCACAGGAGCTGAATCCCCTCTGTAAGTGATGTGAACTCTACAGATTCCTTAGAGAGAGAGATTCTGTGTAATCTAATCCGGAAGGCATCTGCTGTGGGCAGCAGCTGGTGGCTCTGGGCCTTTCTGCTCTGCCCCTGCCTCTCTGTCACTCATGTGTCCTCAGAACGACCAGGCAAGCTCAGCACTGAGGAGAATCTCTGATTCACCTGAGACAGGTGTGACAATCTCATCCTTCCTGTTACCTCCATCTGCATATTGTTCTTTTAGTAGCAGCTACATTTCTTAACTTTTTCAGTTGCACTTAATAAATTATTACATTCATGCATTCATTTTTTTCACTCACTCCAAATGTATTTATTGTAAACCTCCTCTGGTGGTGACCAAAGAGACAGAAATCCCTGACTTCCTAGAGTTTAGCTTCAGTGGGGGGTGACAGGCAATAAATATCAGCAGAAAGGTACATCGCATGGTAGAAGGTCATAAATACTTTAGGAAAAACAAAGCAGGAGTGTGTGGGCAGGGTTAGTAACTCCAAATGAAGCAGGATGTAATACTTGATAATAAGTGATTGTTACTTATTTGTATATTTACTATACTAGATTTTAAAGCATTATTTCAGATTATACTTCTTCTACTTATTAGAAAAAAAAAGCTAATTGTAGTCAGCCTCAGCTTCTATGAGAAAGTGACATTTGATTGCCAGAGTGGCTGTCCAGGGGTCAGCAGAGAAGCCATGGGGGGAGGGGAGGTGAGCTGGTGTTGGCTCCTACACTGTTCTACACTTAAGGGGCCACTGTAAGACTTGGAGTTTTCCTCTGAGTAACATGAGTAGCCCTGGGAAGCTTTTGAGCAAAGGACTCACATGACTTGGCTTGCCCTTTTTTTTGAGACAGAGTCTCTGTGGACCCGAGGTTGAGTGCCTTGGAGTCATCATAGCTTATTGCAACCTCAAATTCCTGGGCTCAGGTGATCCTCCTGCTTCAGCCTCCCTAGTAGCTGCACCAACACACCAGTTAGTTTATCTATTTTTAGTAGAGATGGAGTGTTGCTCTTTCTCAGGCTGGTCTTGAACTCCTGAGCTTAAGCAATCCACTGGACTCTGCCTCCCAGAGTGCTTTGATTACAAGGGCGAGCCACCACACCTGGCCCTGAGCCCAGGACTTGAACTTTTAAAGGAATGTTTGACTACTTTTTAATTTTTTTCCTTTTCCACCCTGGGTAGAGTAACATGGTGTTATAGCTCACAGCAACCTCAAACTCCTGGGCTCAAGTGATCATCTTGCCTCAGCCTCCTAAGTAGCTGAGACTACAGGTGCTCACCATGATGCCCGGCTATTTTTAGAGATGGCGTCTCACTCTTGCTTGGGCTGGTCTCCAACTCCCGAGCTCAGGCAATCCACCCACCCTGGCTTCCCAGACTGCTAGTATTACTGCACCTGGCATACTTTAAAAATTTTTAATTATAATTCACCTGAAAAATCTTAGGTGGTGAAACGTGGTAGGTGGAGGTTGAGGGCACTTGGGATGACCTGCCTAGGAGGAGCCCTGCACCATCTTAGGGGCAGGTGCATGCAAAACCCACTTGGAGAATAGGGTGAAGATACACAAATTTGTCTTGAGCATCACTTTAAATAAAACTTTGTGGATGTGAAATATAACACACTTACACAAGAGTGTGCATGTCATAAATGCAGAGCTCAGTGAATTAAAATAAAGCGAATACTCCTATAATCACTGCTGAGGGTAAGAAATTGAACGTTATCACAGCCTCTGAGCTCCTGGTGCATCGCTTTGTAATCACAACTCGCCCCCTACTGGGAGAATAGTCTCTCTCCCTACTTTCCTAGTGGCCCTGTCCTTGCTTTCTTTATCCTTTTGCCATCTACTTGTGGACACCAGTGCACTATATGTTTGCCTATTTTATTTAATGGCTGGATCTTTTCCCTCAACATTGTGTTTGTGGAGCTCAGGTTGTTATTTGAAGCTATGATTGGCTTTCATTGTTACATGTTCCAACATATGAATGTCTCCATTTTTTTCCCCATCCTACTGTTAACAGACATTTCGGTTGTCCCCTGCTCTGAATATCTTTGTAAAAATCTCTTGATGCCTACATGTTCCCATGTCTGTTGGGCATATACCTCCGGCTAGAAGTGCAGAGTTACAGGGTATGTGTAAGCTCATCTGTAGTAGATTAGGTCAGATTCTCACTAGCAGTAGCAGACTCTATCCCTTTCAGAATGACGGTGTCAACTTACACTCTTCCTAGCAGTTTGTGGGAATTACTGCTGATGCAGATTCTTGTCAATTTTTGGTCATGTAGCTCTTTTTTTTTAGAGACAGAGTCTCACTTTATCGCTCTCCTCCAACTCAGCTTAGGCGATTCTCTTGCCTCAGCCTCTCAAGTAGCTGGGACTACAGGCACCTGCCACAACGCCTGGCTATTTTTTTGGTTGCAGTTTGGCCAGGTCTGGGTTTGAACCCGCCACCCTCAGTATATGGGGCCTGCGCCCTACCCACTGAGCCACAGGCACCACCTGGTCATGTAGCTCTTTTTAATGTAAGCTATTTTGGTGGGAATACAGTGACATCTCAAAGTGGTTTTAATTTGCATTTCTCCGGTTACAAATGAGTTGAACGTGCATTTGTTGCCTATTTGCATAGTCTCCTTTGTGAAGTTCTTGGTCAAGTCTCCTGCGGTTGCTTATTTTCTTTTGTTGACCTTTTTCTTATTAATTTGTAGAATTTAAAAAGATACATAGGATGTGAACTGGGTATAAATTGCAAACAGTTTGTCTTGCTCTCTGGTTTACCTTGTTCTTCCCTTATGGATGTCTTTGACCATCACATGTCCTTCATTTTGATGTCATAGTTATCAATCTTTTTCTTTTTGGTTTGTGCATCTTTTTTTTTTTTTATTAAATCATAGCTGTGTACATTAATGCAATCATGGGTACAATGTACTGGTTTTATATACAATTTGAAATATTTTCATCAAACTGGTTAAAACAGCCTTCACAGCATTTTCTTAGTTATCGTGTTATATTCTACACTTAGTAAATTTAACATGTACTCTTGTAAGCTGCACCGTATTTGTGGTCCCACCAATTACCCTCCCTCCACTCATCCTCCTCCCTCCCCTCCCCTACCTCTCCCTTTCCCCTTCTTCTTGGGCTATAATTGGTTATAGCTTTCATAGTAGGGATGAGTATATGGTTTGTGCCTCTTAATGTCCTCTTTAAGAAAAATCTTTCTCTAGCTCCTATGTTATTTTATATGATATTTCCATTTTCCTTTTCACATTTAATCTAGAATTCTACTAGATTGAGTGTTCTGTATAATATGAGGCAAAGACCTGCCCTTCTTCCCTCCCTCCCTTCCTTCTCTCCTTTCTCTCTCCTTTTATCTCTCCCTCATTCCCTTCCCCCTCCCTTTCTTTTTCCTTCCTTCTCCCTTCTTCCTTCCCTCCCTCCCTTTCTGTTCCTTCCTTTCTTTATCTCTCCCTCCCTCCTCCCCTACCTCCCTTCCTTCTTTCCTAACTTCCTTACTTCGTTCTTCCCTCCCCCTCTCCCTTTCTCCATCCTTCCCTTCCTTTTTTCCTTCCCAAATCCTTTCCTCCCCGCTCCTCAGTGTCCTCTCCATCATAAATCAGGTGTCCCAGATACCTGGAGGTACCATTCTTCAGATTCCATTCTAAACTGGCTCACTTGGTTCTTCCCTGGCGGGGGGAGTCAAAAAACCAAAAGATAGACAGTGGTTCTCAACTTTGACTGAGGTTTGGAACCATAAACATACAGAATACTGGGTCCCATCCCAGGGATTCTATCTAACCAGTCTGGGCATCAGGAGTTTTACAACCTCTCCGGGTAATTCTAATGGGCAGCCAGGGCCAAGGATACTGGGAAAGAGAAATAGTGAGAACACACGGTTGCTATTTTGATTGCCTGATAAAGTATAGGATTTTTAGTTAAATCTGAATTTCACATAATTAATAAACCACTTTTTAGTATATGAGTATCCCAAATAGGAATGGGGACACACTTATGCTGAATAATTACACACTTTACTCAATAATTTAGGTTAATTGAGTATCCTGGATTTTTATCTGCTGAGCTTGGCAACTCTTGTTATTATAAAATGATTCCTCACTCGCTAACCTTGTGAGAATCACTGTCTCCCAAACAGCACAGATAAATCTCAGTGGGATTTGCTTTATCCTTTACTTAATTTATCATTTGCACAAGTTGTTATTCATAGTTGACTTTTCAAAATCATGTTCCAGTTTGTGATTAGTACAACAGAAGATGCCAGGTGGAAATGTAAAAGTGAGTTGGTGATCATCTGTGTGTCTCCACACTGCTTTTGGTGTCAGTACAGACTAATCGAGGAAGACATGCTCTCTCTTTTATATTTTACTATAAATAAAATTTCATTATATATCAATTTATATAATGGATATTTACTAAACATTCATAATTTTTTTATTATTTATTTTTATTAAATCATAACTGTGTACATTGATGCATTTATGGGGTTCAGTGTACTGATTTGATATACAATGGGAAATGCTTATATTGGACTGGTTAACACATCCATCACCTTGCTTATTTATTTGTTGTGGTAAGACAATTATACTCTTTTCTTAATTGTTTTGAATGTAACATTGCATTATGCACATTAGGTGAGGTCCTCCAAAATATTCTCCCCTCTCCTGTCTCCTCCCGCCCCTCCCCTCACTCTCCCCTTTCCTTCTACTTTCTGGACTATAGTTGTGTTTCACTATTGGTATCAATGTGTAGATGATTATATATTGATTTCATAGTAGTATGTAGTACATTGGATAATTTTTTTCCATTTTTGAGATGCTTTACTAGGAATAATATGTTCCAGCTCCATCCAGGTAAACATAAAAGATGTGAAGTCTCCATCTTTTTTATGGTATTCCATGGTGTACATATACCACAATTTGTTAATCCATTCATGGGTCGATGGGCACTTGGGCTGTTTACATGTCTTGGCAATTATGAATTTGGCTGCAAACATTCTAGTGCAAATGTCTTTGTTGTGAAATGATTTTTGATCATCTGGGTATATACTTAGTAGA
>CAUYQV010185765.1:0-18575 GCA_963574575.1 Galagoides demidoff
TTTTTTTTTGAGATGGAGCCTCAAGCTATCCCCCTGGGTAGAGTGCCATGGCATCACAGCTCATAGCAACCTCCAACTCCTGGGCTCAAGCGAGTCTCCTGCCTCCGCCTTCCAAGTAGCTAGGACCACAGGCACCCGCCACAATGCCTGGCCATTTTTTTTGGTTGCAACCATCATTGTTGTTTGGCGGGCCTGGGCTGGGGATTTGAACCGGCCACCTTAGGTGTACGTGGCTGGCGCCTTAGCCGATTGAGCCACAGGCGCAGAGCCGAGAAGTAAATTCTAAGTGATTTCACAGCATGAACTCAGGTGGACACACAACTGATGGCCAGGCCCAGGCTGAGCCCAGATGCTTTAGCTAATTTGGTTTTCAGAACAGCCTTCCCAGGCAGAATTTATTTTTCTTATTTCACAGGTGAGAAAACTGAAGGTAGGAGAGGTTAAGTAGGTTATGTAGCTTGAGAGGTGGAATATAGATGTTTTAGACTTCTCTGTTCTCCTATGAGGTGAAACTCAGAGAGTGAAAAAAGTGCTGACTAGGAAAAGAGGTGAGAAGCAAAATTCCCCATCAGAGTATATGGCTCACAGACATCTCTACTTGGTCCTGCTCCATCCACTTCTTTTTTTTTTTTTTTAAACATTTCAAAAATTGTGGTGAAATATACATAACATAAAAGTTGATACTTAATCACTTTCAAGTGCATAATTCAGTGGCATTAAATACATTCACATTCTTGTATGATCATCACCACCATCCATCTTTGCAACTTTTTCATAATTCCTAAATGGAAACTCTGTACCCATTACACAATAACCTCCCATGCTCCCTCCCCCAGCCCCTGTTAACACTATTCTACTTTCTGTCTCTGTAAATTTCACTACTCTAGGTACATTGTATAAATGGAATCATGCAATATTTATCCTTTTTTCTCTGGCTTATTTCACTCAGCATATGTTTTGCTTTGTTCTGAATGTCTGTGTCCCCCCACCAAAAAGCATTGAAATCATGACACTCCCCCCTTCCAGGGAGGTGGAGCCTTTGGAAGGTGATTACATCATGAGGTGGGGCCCTCATGTTGGGATTAGTGCTCTTAATAAAAGAGACCTCAGAGAGTTTACTATCCCCCTCCTACTACATGAGAACACTGCAAGAAGATGACAGTCTATCAAAACCAGGAAACAGACCCTCACCAGGCATGGAATCTGCTGGTGCCTTGATCTTGAACTTCCCAGACTCCAGAGCTGTGAGAGAGAGAAAAAAAATTGTTGTTTATGAGCTACTCAGTCTATGGTATTTTTTAACAGCAGCCTGAATAGACTAAGCTAGTTTTAGAGGTTCATTCACATTCTAGCCTATGTCAGAATTTCTTTCCTTTATAAGGCTAATATTCCATTTTGTATGTGTGTGTGTGTATATATATATATAGTTTATTCATTCATCTGTCAATGGACACTTGGTTTTCCCCCCTCCTTTTGGGCTACTGAATAATGCTATTATCAACATGAGTGTACAAATACCTGTTTGCCTCCCTCTTTCAATTCTTCTGAGTACCCAGAGGTGGAATTGCTGGATTATGATAATTTTTTGCTTAATTTCTTTTTTTTTTGAGACAGAGCCTCAAGCTGTCCCCCTGGGCAGTGTGCTGTGGCATCACAGCTCACAGCAACCTCCAACTCCTGGGCTCAAGCGAGTCTCGTGCCTCAGCCTCTCAAGTAGCTGGGACCACAGGCGCCCGCCACAACGCCCGGCTATTTTTTTGGTTGCAGCTGTCATTGTTGTTTGGCGGGCCCGGGATGGATTTGAACCTGCCACCTTAGGTGTATGTGGCTGGCGCCTTAGCCACTTGAGCCACAGGTGCTAGCCTTTTGCTTAATTTCTTGAGGAACTGTCATTTTGTTTCCACAGTGGCTGTACCATTTTACATTCCCACCAGCAACGCACAGGGGTTACAATTTCTCCGCATATCCTTGCCAACACTTGGTCCCATGCACTTTTGCTTTGGTGCTCCAAGATGCAGAGCTTGGCAGATGGATGCTGTGGTGGGAGAAAGGCCTTAAAAATGGGGGTGGGAGAGAAATTCCCAGAAATCTGAGTCTCTGTAAAACAACTACTGGCTATGGGAAAGGATTAGGGATAGGTATCAGGAGAGAAAAGTTTTTTAAGCCTGGGTTTCCCGTCCAGAACCCCCAGCGCAAGACAGACGGTTAAGAGGGTGGGGGAAAGATGGTTGCCATTCGTGGGGCTCAGTCAGGGAGAAATCAGGAATTCCCTTTAGTTTAGGGTAGGTGCGCAAGGCCCTGGCCCCAGGCTACACTGCAGGCCAGCGATTACAGCGGAGGCAGTGCGTAGGGCACTGGGGCAGTCCAGCCTCCCCGGGCTCCGCTGGGTCCAGCCCCTCAGAAGGGCCGGGAAGGCATTCGCTTGCATCCTGGATTTTACTCACGGGTTAAACGTGGCGTTCCCTCCTCCCCCCATCCGCTACACAGCTAAAAATAGCTCATCCCAGAGGAGCTGGGAAGAGGCTCCGCCTCTTCTTGGCAGGGGTGGGGCGGCGGTCCGGGCGCTAGAGGCGCGAGGACCCCAGGCCACGCGCGGCCGGCGGCGCACGGAGGCGCCCTCGGTCCGGCCCCTGCAGGCCGGGCGTCTTGGTGTGAGTCCGGCGGGCGCTGTCCTCGGCCGCAGAGAACGCCCGGGTGGCGGGTTAACGGTGGCTGGGCAGCATCCCCGGGCGGCGAGGATTCCGGGAGCTGCCCAGCGCGTCTCGGGGTGGAGCCGGCCGGGAGGCGGGGCCCGGCGTGGAGGGGAGCGGGCACCTGGAGACCTCTTCCCGCTGCCCTCGGCTCTGGGTGACCCCACGGTGAGCCGGGCTGCGGGGGAAACTATGCCAGGAATTCATCCCAGGAGGGGTGTGGGCGGGTAGCGCCGGTTGCAGTCCGAGCAAGCCCGGCCACGGGCCGCAGGAGGTTAAACTTTAGCTGCCCGCGCCCTGCAGGGGGTCCAGATGGGCGCCAGTGTGAGCGGCTCGCCTGCCTCTGGCTCCGGCTCCAGACGCGTCGCTTCCTGCGCCCGCCCGGCTCGGCCCTCCACGCCGGTCTCCTGGGCCTGGTCTGGACCATGGTACTCCTGGAGGGGACAGACTTGCGCGGGAGCGTGGGGTGAGACCGATGGAGGCGGGGAGCAGGGGTGACTGATGCCCCAGGACGCAGCTTCTCTGAGAGGGGGACTTTGGGCTTTCACTGTTTGAAAAAAGTAAAGTGTGAAGTAATTTGGAGAGCTTGAGGATCTGAGATATGCAGGTAAAGGGGGATCTTGTAGTGATGAGATCATTCAGGCGGGGCGCCCTGGCTCCTGCCTTGTAATCCCAGCACTCAGGGAGGACAGAGGCGGAAGGACTCCTTGAGGCCAGGAGTTCAAAACAAGCTGGAGCAAGAGTGAAAGCCTCCTCTGTATGAAAAAATTCCCTGTGCGTGTGGCACGGGCCTGAAGTCCCAGCTACTTGGGAGGGCGAGGCAGGAGGATCATTTGAGCTTAAAAGTTTGAAGTTGCAGGACAAAAAAGAGAGAGAGATTATTTAAAAACAAATACATTGGCATCACTCCTGGGCTGCAGTTTTAACAGGAGGCAACAATGATATTTTCATTATGAGATGACTGCAGATAAAAGTCCACAGAAGACTTGCTTAGGACAAGACAAGGGTCCACGAGGCCTTGGAGGACAGGGTAGAGGACAGGGTATGAGAGGACCTGGGACCTGGGCAGGGACCAATTTGCCCAGCATTAGTTAGTGGCCCAGGCCTCGGCTACCCCTACCTGGTCTTCTGGAAATCGATTTCCAACAGGACTTAGAAGAGAGTGTGAGGTGTTCCTGATTGTGGCTTCCCCAATACCTCATCTACAGAGCTGGTGGGTGGTCTCCTTGCTCAGTCACACTCTCTAACACCTCTACTATCCGTCCTGGATGGAGACTGGCCAGTGAGAACCCAACCTAGAGATAGGAGTCTGGCCCTCCAGTCAAATGGCTAATAAATAGTCTTCCCAGATAATTCTGCATCTAGGAAGATAGGTTTTATCAGTACCTTTCTCTGAACTTCTTTCTCAGAACTCCTTTCTCTGAAGTTCTCTGCCTAGGAATATCAGTCAAATCTTTACCAATATGTGTGTGTGTGTGTGTGTGTGTGTGTGTGTGTATATATATATATTTTTTTTTTTTTAAGACTGTCTCACTTTGTCACCCTCTATATAGAGTGCCATGGCATCACCCCTTACAGCAAACTCAAACTCCCGGGCTCAACCAAATTCTCTTGCCTCAGCATCTCCAGTAGCTGGGACTACAGGCACCCACCACAGTGCCCAGCTATTTTTAGAGATGGGGTCTCCTTCTGGCTCAGGCTGGTCTTGGACCTGTGGGTTCAGTCAGTCCACAGCCTCCCAGAGTGCTAGGATTACAGGTGTGAGCACTGGGCATGGGCCTTACCCTATTTTTATTGTAAATAAAATTCTTTTGTGGCAAAAATTTACAGGAGGCTTTTGATAAAAAATGAGACTCCTTCAAGTTGCTGTGAGTGGGAGGCTGACTGTGAGGAAGAGGTCTATGCCTGGATCTCTCTTGCTGCTTGAAGGTACTGGGAGTGGCCATGGCTCCCATGAAGATCAGAAAGGAGTGGAAAGGGGACCTCTTTCTTTACAAAATGACATAAGCTGAGAGCCAGTCTAAGGTCTGTAAGAGTAGTGCTCCAGGAGAGTCCCTGGGTACTTCTCGTTTCCACTGAGGTCTCCAGGCAAACTTTGTGTGCCTATCCTGTTTGCAAACTGTGTGAGGGTTTCCTTGGCAGCCAGAACAATTAGCACTAATGAAATGCCTGAGCTCCCTGGGCAGGCACCACTGAAGTTAGGTTGGAAGCCTGGGCAGGTTTGTAAATGATTGCCTGGCAGTCACCTTGGAAGCTTGGCTCCCGCTAAGTTCTCCTCTTGGCTGCATTTTTGAGGAGGTGGAAGAGACAGTAAGGTGGTGTTGGTGACGTCCAGCTGTCAATTTATGTTTAAAAATTAGGTGTTTGGCTAAGTTTGTGAAGTTATTTTTAATTATAGGTGGGCAGATTTCAGAAGTCTCCAGAAATTTTTCATGATAGGTTGGCTGCCTTAGGAGGTAGTAAATAATCTGTCACTGGAGTGTGTGAAGCAAGAGTGGTAGATGGATTTTCCATATTGTGTGCGGGATTACCCCAGGCAGACACCAACCCTTCAACAATGAAACAAGTTTAGAGTGCTGGCACAAATACCATTCTTTTGGGTCACTAATCGTGATTTTGGTCTAGGACTGGGAAGTTTCCTAAGACCACAACAAAACATTTAGAGTTGATTAACGCAGCTCCAGATTTCCTAATGACTAAATCACTTCTACCTGTGTTTCTATTCCCAAATGTGGGAAAAGCAATCTATTGACAGTTCAGTCTGGAGAAAGCACAATGTCCTTGTCCCTAGGGTGTATGGTTTCCAGGTAACTGCAACACTCTCATTTGGCTTTGTGTTCTGCCTATCTTAACCAGGATGTGAGCTGTGGAGCTGAGGCAGGTTCAGCAAGCCCTGCTGAGATAACAGGGAGCATTTAGAGTCTCCAGCACTGACCCTGTCCTGATTTGCAGTAAACCCTATCAGCCCTTGCACTTTAAGTCAAGAAATCTCAGGTATTGTAATTCCCATAATGAGAAACAATTTGCATATCATCATCATCACTGTTATTATTTGGAGGTTGGTTGGCCTAATCCTATAGCTTTGAAGTTAGAGAGAACTTGGTTTGAGTGTTGGTTTCATTGCTTAGTAGCTGAGTGACTTGCAGCAGGTCCCTTAGCTTCTCGGAGTCTCAGTTTCTGTGTCTGTCAGATGAGGCAAATTGTCTATGAGTAGGGCCTTAAAGGCTGGCACGGTGCCTGCCTGACACACAGATGTTTGATAAATGCTAGTATACCCAGAGTGAGAATGCAAAGGTTTGAGGGCGGCTGGGGAAGGAAGCTGTAACACTGAGGTCGCATCTTGATAGTCCTTGTGGGAACTGAGACTTCTCACTGATGTGCTGGGACCCACCCGCAAGAGCTCCTGCACTTTGAGATTTTATCAGTAGCCATGGGATTAATCTGTGGACACAAATGGTCTACGAATCAAGCAGTTTACTGAGTCTGAGTGGTATTTCTCTCCATTGAGTCCAATGAATGGCTGCTAATTCCAGCTTTACTTTATATCCTAATTCTTGGTGGGCCATAGCCTCGTATCTTTACAATCCCAAGAATGTGGAATTTTTAGACAGATATTCTGCGATATTTGTCTATTTTTCTAAAGAACAAACTCTGCAGCTATACCCTGTCACTGAGTAGTTGTGTGACTGTGGGGAAACGATTTCCCCTCTTTTTTAACTCTCTCAGTTTCTTCATGTATGTAATGGGTTGTGGTGAGAATTAAATGGGATAATAACATGTAAAACCTTAGCACTGTGTGTGGAGCATAGTAGAATTTTTGAAATGGCAACTATTTGTATTAACAGCGGCAGGGGCTATTGCCTGGGTCACCAGTCAGTGGTTCCTGGCACTTAGTTTGGCTTAGGAATCATTTGTTGATGGGATGAGAAATAAATGTTGCACAGCCACCCTGACGCAGACCAGAGTGCAGGCTCTGTGCTCTGAGAGCCCAGGGCAGGGGCAGGGAATTTTGACTGTGGGCCTAGAAGGGCTTTATGATTATGGTGGCAATCGTCTATGAGTAGGGCCTTAAAGCCTACACTGACCTTTAGTAGGAGCAGAAGGAAGTGGCACAGGGCCCTCCATACCAAGGGGTAGTGTGGAATAGTGGCTAAGAGGCTGGACTGGAGCCAGGTTGCCTGGGCTTGAGTCCTGCCTCTGGACCTTGGCTAACCTTCCTTACTTCTCTGTGTCTTAGAGGATAATGGTACCTCCTCAGGGGGTTGTTCTGAGGATTATATGAGTGATTATTTAAGTTAAAGCACATAAAAAACAGTACCTATATAACAGTGTGGGAGGCAAGTAACATGGTAAATGGGAGCTGCAGCTAGAGAAGTAGATATAGTTCATAGAAGTCTTTGAATGGCATTTTGTTTTTGAGACAAAGTCTCACTCTGTTGCTCAGTCTAGAGTGCAGTGGCAACAGCCTAGCTCACAGCAACCTCATCCTCTGCCTCAGCCTCTCAGGTAGCTGGGATTACAGGCATTTGCCATGACACTTGGGCAATTTTTCTATTTTTAGTAGAGACAGGGTCCTGCTGTTGCTCAGGCAGGTCTTGAACTCCTGAACTCAAGCAGTCCACCTGCCTCGGCCTTCCAGAGTGCTAGGATTACAGGCATGAGCCACTGCGCCTGGTCCCGAATGCCATTCTGAATGAATTTGGAATTAGCTAATGAGGAACACATAACATCCGTTCCAATATGGCTGAAGCTTGGTGGGGGCTGCCCATTTTAAACAGGGTTTGCCCTCCCCAGTTTGCCACAATCCCTAACACTCCCTATCCCAACACTTCCTATTATAGTCATTCTGAGTCAGTAAGTCTGAGGGTTGCAACCCTAACAAGCTCCCAGGTGATGCTGATGCTGCTGGTCCAGGGACCATACTTAGAGAACCACTGCATTATTGTATGTCGGACTCCAAGGTCGGGAGTCAGTTGCCACTTAACATCAAGTTTGTACTGTGGTTTCTTTCATACCTGGCACATTTCATGCATTTAATGCTACTTTCCTGGCCCTTGTAGAATATGGGTTTGCAATTTATGGCATAATTGCTATGGAGGGGCTGGATATAAAGGTCATAAGAGATAGGCCAGAGAAAGAGATTTGGGAGTGATTGAGGCTCAGCTTAGAGCAGGCTTATGTCAGCTGAAGCTGTGGGTATGTGTGAACTCATTCTCTGGGACAGTATGTAGGGAGAAATGGACTGTGGATGGACAGTAGAATATCAAGGGGGAGCTGGTGCACCCTGCCTTAAAGGAAAGGTGAAAGCATAGCCACTGTTCAAGGAAGAGGCTGGAAGGAGTATTCAAAGAGGTAGAGGAGAGCAAACAGAGTCTCTGATGGAGGATTCTTGACCTTATCATTAGAGAGAGGACTGTTGGCAAACATCTGAGGCCAAAGTATAAATAGTTAAATAATGAAATTCTCAGGTGAGCTCACCATCTGGAATGACAAGAACCAGGTGTCTTGTTACCCTTGCCCACAGCATGCCTGGTAACCTGCTGTTGCTCTGAGGCTCAGCTTGTTGTGAACAGTTGTCTCTGAGGTTCTGGCAGCACAGTTGCACTTGCAGCTAAGCATGGTGAGTATCATGTCACCCAGCTGTTTTTTTTTCTTCATAACCTGGCATCTTAGGTAATAATGTGCTTTGGAGCATGTGTTGAGGAAGTTTCTGAGAAAGGGAAATAGGTAGGTGAAACTGGAAAAATGGGTGAGTGGCATCCTGCAGGCAGTTTCAAGACCAGGCTGAGTTTTAGGCTTCCAAAATTTGTTTTTCATAGTCGTAGAGGCTAGGAGGTCCAATATCAAGGTGCTGGCATCTGGCATGATGGCAGGTGGAAGGGCAAGAGAACAAGAGAGAAGGAAAGGGCCTGGCTTCATTCTTTCATCAGGAACCCACTCCCACAATAACCAGGCTCCTCCTGTGATAATGACATTCATCTGTTCATGAAGCCAGAGTCCTCAGGACTTAACCACTTCTTAAAGGTCCCACCCCCAGCACTGCTGCCTTGGGGATTATGTTTCCAACACATGAGCGTTGGAGACACATTCAAACCATAGCACCTTTCCACCTAGGGCAGTGGTTCTCAACCTTCCTGTGCCGTGGCCCTTTAATACAGTTCTCCCCCAGGCTGAGAACTGCTGACTTAGGGCAAGCCACTTACCTGCTGCAGACACAAGTTTCTTTGTTTGTAACATGGGAATAATAGGTCCTGTTTAGAGTTGTGTATTTAGAGTTTATACCCTGCACACAGGTTGGCACTCCTGGTATGATGACCACTGTCACTGAGTGCCTTCCTTTGCATCCCCTCCACTTGTCACAGTACCTTGTGAGGCAGGCAAGGTTGGCCTGTCACAGCCTTTCACAGATGAAGACAGATTCAGTGGGGTCAGGGGCCTTTCCTGGAGGCTCTTGCCCTCTTTGCCAGTCCAGTCCTACCATTTTCTCCTCCTCGGGGCCAATGACCTTTCTTTTCTAACTTTATATTGCACTTAAAAGTCTGCATCACAATAATCTAGAAGGGACTTGATTTAATAGGGTAATATGTACATCTGCCTCAGTCAGATTCTCAGTTCCTTAGGAGCTGAAATTGTGTTGTTTTCTTTTTAAAAAATGATAAAATTAATAGACAATGATAGGAAGAACTTTGAATAGTATAGAGAGATGGAAAGTGAAAAATGAAAGTTCTCTAATCTCCATTCCCACTTCCCAGATGTAGCCATTGCTAATAGCTTCTTATCTATTATTATAGAAATAGTTTGTGCTTATGAAATGAATCATATATCATAAATGAGTATATTTTATCCCTTACAAAACAAATTATAAAATGATAACAAATACAAATAATTTATGTATGAATTTATATATATATATAGTCAGCCCTTGTATCTATGAACTTTTTTTGCAGTTTTTGGCCAGGGCTGGGTTTGAACCTGACACCTCTGGTATATGGGGCCAGCGGCCTACTCCTTTGAGCCACAGGTGCTGCCATCTCCATGGGTTTTGTTAAGTCAACAAACCACAGATTAAAAATATTTGGAAAAAAAAATGGATGGTTATGTCTGCACAGACTTTTTTCTTGTTATTATTCCCTAAACAACACAGCATAACAATTATTTGCATAGCATTTACATCATGTTAGGTTTTACAGGTGATTTAGAGATGCCTTAAAGTTTGATACAGCAAGATGTGTATAGAGTATGTGCAAATGCTACCCCTTTTTATAAAGGAACTGGAGCATCTATGGATTTTGGTATCTGCTGCGGGGAAGGTGTGTGTCCTGGAACCAATCCCCCATGGATACTGAAGGATGAATGTGTATGTGTGTTTATGTGTGTATAAAAAGTTATCATCATCAGCCTGTGTAAAGCTATCTGACTATCTCCCACCCACACACATATCCTATTCATTTAAGATTCTCATTGTTTTCATCCCTCTTCTCATAGATAACCACTCTACTGTGGTATATACCTTTTATTTTGTGAGTTCTTTTTAAATGTGATTGTATTAATAATACATTATTAATGTACACAGATATTTCTGGAAGGGTACACAAGAAATGTACAGGTATTGTCACCAGAGAGTTGCATTGGTGAGACTGGGGGGTAAAGGAAGGAAATGTTCAGCCTTTTGCATTAGATCCCCTTGGTTCCACTTGAGTTGGTTTTACAGGGACACATTTTATTTTCATAATTTAGTAAAAGAAAATCAAACAAACCACAACAGCATCGGCTTTGTTGGGTTGTAAGGAGGAAACAAACGAGGAATGTAGATTGCTTGTCTCAGTGAGTGCTCGGTGAATGGTGATGATGGATATTCTCCTTGCAGTTTTCAGTGAAGCATTAAATCTAATAAAGAGAAACTGGAAACAAGTAAACATATATATCATTAAAACAGAAATAGAAGTATATATGTGTATTTTTGTTTGTATGTGTATATATAGGAGATTATTATTTCATATTTTTAATATATATAAAGCTGCCTTATACCTATCAATAGCTGCATAATATTTCATTGTAGAGAGATACCATTTGTATCCCTTATTATACTTTGTTTTCTTGGACTTTTTCTTGTGTTTTCTTCTGCAAATGATATGACAATGACAATTTTTTTTTCACAAGTAGCTTTGCACTTATGAGTTTGTCTAGAAGGGTAAATTGTGATTTTTAATGGTGGAATGTGTACTTTAAATTCCCTTTGATATCATCAGATTACTCTTCAGAGAGAACAATTTCCTATGAAGAGTGTGGAGAGTAGAATGTGAGACTTTGGGCAGCAGACTGGAGCTCTTTTCACTAACTGTTAGATTTTAACCATTTATTTATTTCAGAATTTTATGGAGACACAAATGTTTTGGTTACGTGGGTTGCTTTCGGACTGCTTAAGTCTGAGTTATAAGTGTGCCATCACTCAGACAGTGTATGTGGTACCCGTTAGGTATGATTTCACCTATCCCTGAACATTGAGCAAAGACACAGTGGCTCTCTTCAGCCCTCTTGACAGCCATGTACACCATTTCACTCTTGTTCTAGGGGACAGAACTTAGCCATATGATCACACCTTACTGCTGGGGAAGCTGGGAAATGTAGTCTACCCGTGTTTCACGGAAATCCTATAATTACCGTAGGTGGTTGGGCTTTATCCTGAGGTAAATACAGGGTTGCAGAAGGACTTGCTCCTAAATTTTACAGCTCCCCACGGGCAAAGACCTCTGCCAGGCACTCCTGCAGGGGAAGTGGGATGGATGTTTCACTGAGGATTTGCTATGGGCCAGGTACTAGGCTGGATGCTTTAGCTGCTGCCTTCCTAACCACAAGCCTGCAAAGTGGGCCCCACGACCCTCCACGTAGACAGAAAGCTTAATGATGTGGAGGGACTTTCCCATGGCTGAGGATTAGAACCCAAGGCTGCACGATTGCAGAGCACCATTCCACACAGCTCCGGCCACGCAGAGTACCCCAGGCATACTGCGGCTGCTGTGCAGGCCGCTCACCTCGCCCTGTTTAGGCTCCCGCTGGCCAGCTGAGTACATGTGGCTGCACACCTTACCTAAGCTGGATTCTCTTCTTGTTTTCCAGGCCTTCTCTCAGCTCTTTGGCCTGCTGCCGTGGCCTTGGTGGCACTCTTCTCTGGTGGTCAGCTCAGGGCTTCCCCTGTCCATGCAGCCCCCAGCTGCCACTGCTGAGGGCCTCAACAGCCCCCTCTTTGGGCCCTACACATTCCCCATCTTCAAGTTTCAGCCTCGCCGCCAGGAGAGCATGGACTGGAGACGCATTAGTGCCCTGGACGTGGACCGTGTGGTCCGGGAGCTGGACGTGGCCACTCTGCAGGAGAACATTACTGGTGTTACCTTCTGTAACTTGGACCGAGAGGTGTGTAGCCGCTGTGGGCAGCCTGTAGACCCAGCACTGCTCAAGGTGCTGCGCCTGGCACAGCTCATCATTGAGTACCTGCTGCACTGCCAGGAGTGCCTGAGCACCAGCGTCGCCCAGCTGGAGGCGCGGCTGCAGGCCAGCCTGGGCCAGCAGCAGCGTGGGCAGCAAGAGCTGGGCCGCCAGGCCGACGAGCTCAAGGGCGTGCGGGAGGAGAGCCGCCGGCGTCGCAAGATGATTAGCACCCTGCAGCAGCTGCTGATGCAAACGGGTGCCCACAGCTACCACATGGTGAGGAATCGCCACCGACGGGGAGAGTGGGAGGGTGCTGACCGGGCCACGTCGCCATGGGTCAGTCTCCCCAGTTAGGAGCAGATTTTAGAGATTCTGCTCAGGGCCAGAGAGCCTGAGGGTGTCTCATTAGTTTCTGCAAGGTGTGTATGTGTGTGTGTGTGGAGGGGACTGTATGCATGTGGGAAGTGTGTCTGTGGAGCTAGCATGCATTTGTGCACAGGGTATGTGTCTGGTGTGTGTATGCATGAATGTATAGAGGGCGTGCGTGTTTGTGGATGGTGTGAATGTGTCTGTATTTAATGTGTGCATATGAATGCTTGAAGGATACCTCTGTGTACAGTATCTGTGTGTATGTAGACTGTGTGATGTATAATGTTGCATCTACAGTTTATTATAAAGTATATAACTCTGAAGTGTGTACATAAAGATTTATGGTGTGTGTGTGTGAGAGAGAGAGAATGTGTGTACTTATGGAGGGCGTGAGTGTGTGTGTGTATGTACAGAGTTGTTATGTTAAGAAGTGTGAGAGGGGTTTGTAAATGTATGTGTATAATCAGTGTGTGACAAGGGATTGGTGGACTCAGGCCTATTTTGGAAAAGTGACTCTATTATTCAAGCAAGTTCATTATCCAGAGCAGCATTTGAGCATTTGAATCTATCTCCATGGAAAGTGTGGATTGGGTATATTTGCCCTATAATAAGTTGTCATGGTGTCTAGGCCCAGTGCCACGCTCTGAGATGTAGGCACAAGTTATGCTCATTCTAATTGTCAAGAAATTCCTAGTTTGTGGGTGAATGGGTGGGTGACTTGTTTCTATTCAATACTCCTAGTAACAAATATGTGGGGCTTTCCCCCCATACCAACCAGTTCTTCAACACCAGCTGAATGTCCTTTAATTCAATTCTGACACTTATCTACTTGGAGTTAGCATCAGATCCCACACGATAAGGGATCAGTCCCACAAGACTGGACCCGTTTCAGATGCCAGTTGCTAGTCCCTAAACTTCTAATTAACTGGCTATAAATTAGAGGTTCCCACAACCCCCTCTTCTGGTTTAAGGATTTGCTAGAATGGCTCATAGAACTCAGGAAGATACTTTATCACTGGTTTATTATAAAAGATATAACTCCAGAATAATCAAATGGAAGAGAGGCATAGAGCAAGGGATGGGAGAAGAGGCTCAGAGCTCCCTACCCTTTCTGGGTGTGCCACCCTCCTGTCACCTTTAATGCATTCACCAATCTGGCAGCTACCTAAATCCTACCATTTAGGTTTTTATGGAGGCCCTTCCATGAAGGCATGATTGATTCAATCACTGACCATTTGTTATTAAGTCAATATCTAGCCCCTTCCCTTCAGATTGGATGGTAGGGCTAAAAGTTTCAATCTTCCAATCATGGCTTGGTCTTTCAGGACAGCATCTCCCATCCTGAAGTCATCCACGGGCCCTCAGCCACCAGTCATCCCATTAGCACACAAAAGATGCTCTTATCCCTCTGGAGATTCCAAGGATCTCAGAAACCCTTGTGTCACAAGCTGGGGACTAATTCCAAATATTATTACAAAAGATGCTTTTATCACCCCTATCATTCAGGAAATTATAAATGTTTTAGTACTGTTCTATTCTGGGAACTAGGGATGAAGATCAAATATATATTCTTATTGTATTACAACATCACGGTGGGAAAGATAGAGTATTAATAAAATGGTAATTGATATGATTGATCTGGCATTGTGATTAAGGGTCAGAACCCTTTCAGTAGTAATTCACATGGTCACATTTGGTTGCAAGGAGGCTGGACATACACTGTTTATTCTCACTGGTCTCAGTACCAGCTAAAAATCAGAGTTTCTATTACCAAAGAAGAAAGGGGATAATGGATATGGGGGGGACAACTAACAATTTCTGTAGCATTTGCCTATCTGCTAAGTTAGCAAATAATCTGCCCTATAACTGATTAACTAGCAGTGGCAGCCTCCAAAGCAATGTTGAGAAGAATTCTGAAGTTTTACAGTGAAAAGATGGTATGACAGATTCTCAGTGTCTGAGATGCCTTAGGAGAGGGATGTAGAATTATAAGTGCTATTTATTTGTCAACCTCTGCTGCTGGTGGCTCTCAACCCTAGAATGAGACATACATTTTATTATATAATTTAAAAAATTTTTATTAAGGAAAATTTCAAACACATACAAAAGTAGAAAGAACATCATAATGAACTTTCATCAACAGTTACTGACTCAAGGCCAATGTTGTTGGGTTTGTTCCCCTGGCTACTTTCCCACACTCCTGCATTATTTTGAAGCATATTACTCATGATTTTATTTATAATATTTCAGTAAGTATCTCTAAAAGTCAAGGACTCCCACTTCTAAGCATCACAGCACCTTCATCACAAAAATCTGAAAAATCAACAGAAATTCCTTAGTATCATCAAATATCCATTCAGTGTTGACAGTTCCCCAGGGCATTAGTAGTATGAGGGTGGAAAATTAAGTTTGCAAATTCATCTTAAGGTGCTACATTCCTCATTGCTGAGTATACTACATTCCCCTTTGAAGTACTCCCTTTGGCCATCTGGTGACTGTGTAGTGACATTTAGCAGTGATGTATGTAGCACTGTTTCTAGGATGAATTCTTGAACTCGTCTGACTTTGTATTTTAGAGCTCCCCAGGAGTTCTCAAATTCTTCGTTTCTGAGGCAGCCCAGGGGTCCCAAGGGAATGGAAGTTTTGATACAGGGAAAATCCTAGGCTGACTCAGGTGATCTAATCCTACATTCCCCATTGCTTCCCCTCTGTGTAGTGCCACTTGTGTGACAAGACGTTCATGAATGCCACCTTTCTTCGGGGCCACATCCAGCGCAGGCATGCAGGCGTGGCAGAAGGTGGTGAGTCCAGACAGCAGCCCGAGGCCCTCCTGAAACTGTGGAAGGGCCTGGGGCTGGTGTTCGGTGGGTGAGGGGCACATATACCACCCAGACCTGCTCTCAAACCCTTATGATCCAATTAAGGATGGGGCGATCTCACATGGGTTTCTGATCATGTATATGGGAGTCAGACAGGTGGGTTCCAGTCTTAGCTTATCTCTATCCATTGTGTGACCTAAGTCAGTGCTTCCTCTTCTGTGTCTTGGTGGCCTTCACTGGGAATGGGGAAGTCAGATGGAGTGACTTTGAAGGGCTCTTACCTTCTGTGAATCTGCAATTCTCTGAGGCTAGCTAGTAAGGAGCTTAAATGGGGCAAATGGGCCGTCAGACCAGTTCTTTAACTTTTCTTTGTACCTGAGCTTATCATGACTTAATCAAAATGAGTATCAAGGCTGTACATTTTCCCCATAAAGAGATTTGTGTACTTTATATCCATTTTTTGAGGTTCAATACGAAATAGCTATTAAAACATAAAATTAATATACATGTAAAAAATCCTGCTAATTAAACTTTTCTCCCGTTTTCCATCATTTTAATTCCCTTTTCAAAGAATAGATTTAGAGTTTTAAAATAGTACCTTCTGCCTGGTTACTATGCATTTATTATCTTTTTAATTCTTCTTGGTTCTGCATTGGAGGCTGCTAAGGAAAACATACTTTTCATGTCTTAAAAATATTTTTTCTGAGAAAAATAAGTCTTTAGTATGGAAAACTTAAATACAAGAAAAGAGAAAACCATGGACAATATCACCAGCAGTTAATATTTTGATATTTTCTCTGTCATTTTTTTGTAGACATATATAATCATATAGTATACACTTTGACTGTTGTTTATTTTCACTTAAGAATATATCATATTTGCTGATGTTATTAAATTAGTTTTGAAAGCATGATTTTTTTGGGGGTGGGGGACAGAGTCTCACTATGTTGCCCTTGGGAGAGTGCCATGGTGTCACAGCTCCAGCAGCCTCAAACTCTTGGACTTACGCGATTCTCTTGCCTCAGCCTCCTAAATAGCTGGGACTACAAGTGCCCACCACAACACTTGGCTATTTTGTTTGTTATAGTTGTCATTGTTGCTTAGCAGGCCTGGGCAGTATTCAAACCCACCAGCCCTGGTGTATGTGGCTGGCACTCTAACCACTGAGTTACAGGTACTGAGCCACAGGTACTGAGCCTGAAAGCATGATTTTTAATGGCTGAATAATATTCTACTAGTGGCTATCATAATTTAGTTCAAAATTTCCTCCCATTAAATATATGGCTTACTCACAATTTTTCCAATTATCAATATTTGTGTGTATTTATTTTGTGTGCATGTCTTTTATTACTTTCTTAATGTAAAGTGCCATAAGAAGAGAAAAAAATGTGTTCTTAAGGCCACTGCCTTAATATTCACAATCTTTTTTTTTTTTTTTTTTTGAGACGGAGCCTCAAGCTATCCCCCTGGGTAGAGTACCATGGCATCACAGCTCGTAGCAACCTCCAACTCCTGGGTTCAAGGGAGTCTCCTGCCTCCGCCTCCCAAGTAGCTGGGACCACAGGCGCCTGCCACAACGCCCCGCCATTTTTTGGTTGCAGCCATCATTGTTGTTTGGTTGGCCCGGGCTGGGGATTCAAACCCGCCACCTTAGGTGTACGTGGCTGGCGCCTTAGCCAATTGAGCCACAGGTGCCGAGCCCACAATCTTTTTATTCTCAGGCTTTAATTACCCTAAATTAATTCTTCCACAACTAAAAATTACTTGTTTCCAAAATGTCCAATTTAATAAAAGACAGATCTCTTTTTCAAAGAAAAGTCTTGGAGTTTTATTAACAGCACTTCTATCCAGTAATCACTAAGTACACATTAAAAGATAACAAATGTTGGGCAGTGCTTATGGCTCAAAGGAGTATGGCGCTAGCCTCATATACCAGAGGTGACAGGTTCAAACCCAGCCCTGGCCGAAAACTGCAAAAAAAAAAAAAAAAAAGATAACAAATGTTCAAGTACTATGGATGACTTTTCATTATTTCTTAACTCCTGTTTTATCGGTATGTGGTTTAGTTAGAATGTTCTTTTTTTAATTCATTTGTAATCTTTCTTTTAATTAAAAAATTTAAAGCATACACTTAAATTAACCTTGGTTAAAGTATTCCTTCATAATGCATAGTGCCTTTTTTTCATTTAAAACTTAAAACTATATTCAAATCATGCTATGTTATTGAAAAAAGTAAAAAAAACTACAATTAGTTTCATTACCTTCAATTCCTCTCTGCTGTCAGGATACGTAGATATGCTCTTTGTATTAATAATTGATGTGTATGTATTATTTGGTATCCTGCTTCTGTTACTATAGTATTTGCATTTTTATTTCCATGTGTCAATACTGTCAAAATATTTATTTTAAGTGACAATACAATAATAGTTCACATTGACTCAGCTGTTGTGCCTGTCACTATGCTAAGCACTTGGTAGTATCACATTTTATCCTCATAATAACTCTGAGTTAGGTGCTATTATTATCATCTCCATTTTGCCATTTGGGAAACAGAAGGTCAGGGAGCTTATGTCCCTTCAAGGTCAGTGTACTAAGTGGCAGTGCTGGTCTCAGACCAAGGTGTGACTGATCGCAAAGGTGAGAAACTATATTCCCTTGATTTTTTGATTTAAGCTGGTCACCTGTCTTTGCATGGACCCCACAGGAAAACAGAAGAAGCAGGATCAGCCAGTGGAAGAGGTGTTAGAAGAGCTACGGGCCAAGCTAAAGTGGACCCAAGGGCAGCTGGAAGCCCAGAGGGAGGCTGAGAGGCAGCGGCAGCTCCAGGTGGGCATGGAGAGGAAATGCCAGGGAGACTTGGGTCATGAACTACCCAGGAGACCCAGGATGAGCATCAGTCCCAAGGGACCAAAATTCTGGCTGATTTTTCAGAGCCAGGGGTCAGAGCTGGGATATTTCCGTCTGGGACATGGCAAATGATTCTAAGTAGCCTAAAAAGGAAAATCAAATTGTTTTTGCAAGACCTGTGTGAACAAAGCTAGAGCTAGAGATGCAGTTTCCTGCATTAGTTGGTACCCTCTGAGGACATTTGGTCCCGAATTTTAACTTTTTTCTCTTTTTCTTTCTTTCTCTCTCTCTCTCTCTCTCTTTTTTTTTTTTTTTTTTTTTTTTTTTAATTTTTTTGAAAGTGCTGGTTTTTAAATAAAAACAAGTGGCAAATTGTAATGTTGCCAAACCAATTTTTAACAAATGCCGCCACCCCATAAATTTA
>CAUYQV010185766.1:0-29224 GCA_963574575.1 Galagoides demidoff
CTGTCTAAAAAAAAAAAAAAAAAAAAAAGAATCTAATCTGAGCCAGCTGCAATGGCTCATGTCTATAATCCCAGCATTTTCGGAGACCAGGACAAGGAGACTGCTTAAGACCAGGAGTTCAAGACCAGTCCAGGCAACACAGGCTAGACTCTATTTCTACAAATCAGCGAGGCATGGCAGTGCACTCTTGTAGTCCCAGCTACTCTGAAAGATGAGACAGGAGGATGGCTTGAGCCCAGGAGTTGGAGTTGCAGTGAGCTATGATGATGCCACTGCACACTTGCCTGGACAACAGAGAGAGACCCTGTCTCAAAAATAATAAAACATAAAATAAAAAATGTAAAAAAATAAAAAGACTCTGATCTGATCACAAAGGTATTAAGTGGCATGGTTAGGTGTTTAAGCCAGGGTCTTTTTCCAAAGTCCACATTCTCAATCACCAAACCAAACTGCCTCTAACTCTTTTCCCCAACCTGGCCCCCCTTTTCCTTTTGCAGCCTCATCTCTGGTCACCCCATTCCTTCCCACACTCTGCATGTCTCTTAATCAGCCACTTTTTCAAGGACACATCTTATTCCCCCAGGTCTAATCTTTTACACTTGAAATGCCCTTTACCCCTGCTTTGTCCAACAGGCAAATTCCAACTAGTTTTTCAAGGCCTGGCTCAAGGACTCCATCTTTCAAAAGCCTATTCTAATAGCCTTGGGCAGAAGTAGTTATGCTCTTTAGAGTTCCCAAAGCATTTTACACAGTGACTCCCTTACGCGTGTAGCATCTGCTCACACAGTCCTGACATCTACTGTGTGCGACTCAGGGAGGGAGATCACATCTTAGAGTTCTATGCATTTCCTGTGCCTAGCACAGTATCTACTCTAACTGTGATCAATAAATAAACCAATTAGTCAATTATTCTGATAGATTATGTAACTGTCAGGTGTTATTATAGTGATAAAAACAAAGTTGAGAGTGATTAGATGACTTTCTACTGGGAACATAAAAGGTAGCATGATGGGGATGTAATGGTGGTCTTGCGCTGAATTCAGGGGTCCTTCCCCAGCCAGTGTTCTCTGACTAATCCAGTCCAGAGAGCACTGTACAATAATGATGTATTTTTCCGACTATGCTGCAGTGGTTGTCACAGTCTCATTCAGATATTCTTTGTCTTTCACACTGTATGTTTGGACCCCAATTTCTAATTTTATCCTTCTAAAGTAGCGAGTATGGTACTCAGTGTTGTGCCATTCAGTAAAAGTGTGACACTAAAATCAGTTTATTTAAAGGAAAAAGTTATCTTAGAAAATCAAGCTCAACATCAGCAATTTAAAATATATACCCCATCATTTTCAAGAAAGTTTGTTGTACTAATCTATATCCACCTGCTGTCCAGTACCGCCTCCTAGACCTACCGAAACCCAACCCCAGCACAAGACTTAGAGCAGGAGATTCAACTCACATCTATTTTTATTTTTATTTATTTATTTATTATTATTATTGCTTTTTCTTGAGACAAAGTCTCACTATGTCGCCCTAGCATTCACAGCTCACACTAATCTCAAACTCTTGGGCTTAAAAGCAATTCTCTCGCCTCAACCTCTTGAGTAGCTGGGACTTATAGGCACCCGCCACAATGCCTGGCTATTTTTTCGTTGCAGTTGTCTTTGTTCCTAGGCTCAAACCCGCCAGCTTCAGTGTATGTGGCCGGCACCCTACTCACTGAGCTACGGGCACCAAGCCTCAACTGACAGCTAAGTGCTCAAGAAGTATCATGTGCTTTACAAGGCATTTTTAAGCACTATCTCAGCAGAAAATGTAGGATCTAGAACTCAGCTGTAAATGATGTACATACAACACAAACATCTATAAATCAGCCTCAAAAATGTTTTAATAGAGAGTCCACAATCCTACATTGCTCACTACATATTTTATAGCTAAATACACTAAAATTGAAGAGATGTATTATAGAATATAATTCTCCATAATCTCACTTGATCTAACAGCCAAATATTAAACACAGCTGCACTAAAACTAATAGTCTTTAATTAATTATGTAGTATTCTAATCTTAAATAATAATCTTTAAGAAGGGAAAAGGACCAGTTAGAAATTATGAATTACAGGATATTTTAAAATAAAAACATAAGATAAAATAGTAAAAAACTAAAACAAACAAGTCCATTAAGCACTATACATTAACAGCAGGCAAATATTTGGTTCCATGATTCTAAAAAACAGATAAGAATTTGCTAAAATGGAGATACTTAAACTTATAAATGACTAAGAGCAGTAGCAATATTCTTTTCTTTTGAGGTTAAATATTTCTTCTGAAATCTCTTTTATGTTAGTTAGCAAGCCTTTTTCTCCTTTGATAGAAAAGCAAATATTACTCCAACCTGTTCTGAATATATTGGGATCCAATTTAATAGAATGCTAGTTTATTGTTGTTTTTCTTTCAAAATAGAATCCTTCATGAAAACAACTGTGAAAGACTTCTAGGATTAACAGCTTGGGGGACTGGAATTGTATTTGTTATTCTGTTACTTTCTAGGACTTTCTGTTACTTAATCTAGGACTATAATAAAATATCTGCATCTACTATAATAACTCCCCAAAATACTAAAGTACAGTAACGGTCCTATTCAAACAACATAAACAACAGGTAGACAACCTCTAAAAGACTTTTCAGAAATGAACACACAGGAATATAGCAGTAAAGAAATTTACAATTATAGGAGCAAGGTGATTAACCATCAGTTAGTGAGGCATACCTATAAATCAGGAACAGATACAGAAGCAGGGAGGATCAGGGAGAGGAAAGGGAATGCTATCACGGGGTCCTGGGAAAGTGCTGTCAAAGCTAAGTCAGAGGAGAGAAGGGAAAAAGAAACACAGGCCAAAAATATGTAACAGAAAATAAGACAAAGGCAGTTTCTTAATCATAATTGAAGTATTCAATTGACTAATAATATCTTAGTTGTATCCAATTTGTAAAGACAACGTATACTGCAGAGCAATTGTCCTACCCTTGCAATTTTTTCATCTTTTTTAAAAATAGAATCCAATTGGAAAAGAAAAAATTATTATTTTTAAATTTTGAAATGTTATGGGGATATGCGCATTTTGGTTACACAGTTTGCTTTTGTATAATTCAAGTGCAGGTTATGGGTATTCCCTTCACCCAGGAAGTCTATGATGTACCTATTGTGAATTTACCCATCCTCTCCTCTCCTCTCCAGGAAAAATTATTAAACATGTCTCTATTCTCTATTTTTAAGTAGCTTTACAAAAAGCGTCATAGAAGATTTATTTTCTCATTAGAGCTACATCCAACCAATGAAACAGATGTCTCTGGAAAGTAACCAAAATAAAACCTGAAAATTTCTATTTGGATTTCTGTTAAATGTTGATAGAGACTTTCATCAGTTTTCTTAAGTTAAAAGTATAGCCTGAAGACCAGGAGGGAAAAGAAAACCCTGGGGACTCTTCTAACTCTACAATTACAGTGACCTGTCCACGTCCTTATGTATGGTCTTCTAACTGACAAGGCCAGCACTGGACATAAGCCAAAGTGAATCTCCCTCCACCTCTCCCCTGCACTGCCAAGCAGAGTACAGGGCAGAAGATGACTGTCTTAACCGAATGGCTATCCGTTCACGTATGTGTGTACACATGTATATATCAATTCACTCATCATTTTAACTTTAAGGACTTGTAAGTAGAACTTTCAAAAGAACAGAAGAACATGTATCTACCTACCTTAGATTTGTCTTAATATATTTCTTCCTGCCACATTTGCTCATTATTAAAACATATGTAATCAATCCTTTGCTCCTTGCCCGTTTTCTTCTTTATTTATCCTGCAGTAAAATTATAAGAGAGAGATCATAACATTTTACTTTTAAAAAGAAAACAAAAACCTAAAACCTCTCAAAACTAGGCCAGGAAGAATATTCTAATTTCTATAAAACTAAAAAGACTAGAAAGCTAAAAAAAACAACTCTGTATTGAATTTTTTTTAATCTTATTTCTGTACTCATCTTCCTAGAGAAGAAAACTTCACAGAATTTAAATGATATATTTTTTCTCAGATTACTTTCTAGTGAAAAAAGTGCTATCTAAATTATTGTTTTGTTTTGTTTTGTTTTGAGACAGACTCTCACTTTGTCACCCTCCATAGAGTGCTGTGATGTCCTAGCTCACAGCAACCTCAAACTCTTAGGTGATTCCCTTGCCTCAGCCTCCTGAGTAGCTGAACTACAGGTGCTCATCACAACACTGGGCTATTTTTAGAGATGGGGTCTCGCTCTTGCTCAGGCTGGTCTCGAACCTGTGAGCTCAAGCAATCCATCTGCCTCAGCCTCCCAGAGTGCTGGGATAACAGTCATGAGCCACTGTGCCCAGCTTTTGACTAAATCATCTAATATGCACGATGTATAACTCATAGGCATCAGCCCTATTTTTAAAAAATGATGATCATTAAATAAGCTTCATGAGTTTATCATTTTCTTAAATTTCACTCCATCACAACAAGATTTTCAATCATCTTTCCCTCGCAAAAAATTCAAACCTCGGTTTTGTCAAAGAATTCTACTCCAAACAAAATTATCAGAAATTTATTCAAAACCTTCTTTTGATGATGTTCAATCCATTTAAGACACTGTAGCAATTAAAGTGCCTTTATTACTAACATCTTTTTATTATATATTTGATGTGCAGAATGAAGTAAAATCGGCAAAGAACAAAACAAAAGAATATCTGAGAGTCCTTAATTTATTTTAGCACTGGAAAGAACCACTGAGCCCATTGCTAAGTCCCTTCTAGGCGCCGGTGCCAGCCACAGCGGTGCTTGGTCACAGACACACTGCTTTCAAGATCCCTCTGGAGTGCCTCCTCTGAAATGGTGTCATGGTATCATATGACCCCCGCCAATTCTGAAACTGTAGACAGCAGGCAGGTTTGCCACACCTCCCTCAAGGCCCTAAAACCATGGTCACTGCTGCTACCATCTGCCCCCAGCAGAGGGATGAGATTGCAGGGCACTTGAACCAGGCTACCCAGGACAAGAGCGAAATGCAAGGGCAGTGCAATTCCCTGACATTAAACCTTATTCTGTGTTCTATTATGCTAGCATCTTACATAGGGACATCTTACACGCTTTAAAAACTGTACCACCAAGAGTGAAGGGACTGTTTGTTTATAAAACAGTGATCTGCGCCCAGTGTGTGCCAGACCCTCACACTGGGCACCGTGACGCAGGGGGACGAGCTGCTCTCCAGGAGCCTGCCATCAAAGAGGGGCCAGATGTGTAAGCACTCATGTGCATCACAGCACCACGTCACAGAAGTAACTGCTTGTTTCTACATTTCTCTTGGAGAGTCATTCGTTCTTATGGTTCAAAGGAGAAAAAGGTATTCAGCGCAGTCCAGGAATGGCCACTCACTTCCTCTTCCCAGAGGAAACCAACACTACAGAGAGCACCAGCTTCCTGCCGCCAGGGCCACAGGATGCCAAATGAGGAAAGCCAGCCTCATACCAGAATGACAAGATAACTTGCCCCTGGCTCGGGATCATCAGGGAACGATTTCCTTCCAACTATCCTCTGACGAAGTCATCACTGACTGACTGCCAGACCTAAGAGGATACACCCCTCCATTTCCTGCTCCCCGTGAAAATTCTGCCCTTCTTTAATTATTCATCGTCCCTTTCATGCTTTTCTTTCAAATTATCCAGCCCTTTGTTCCGTCTTTGGCCCACACTTTGATAAGAAGATTGGTGTTCCCCAGGTCACAACAACCTCCTTCACACATTCTCCCTGGGCTACTTCGTCCTTATTTGATGAGTCTCAAATTTTGTCTCCAGCCTAAACCTCTCCCCTGAGCTCTAACCCTGTATTATTAGAGATTTCTTAATGGTCTGCTCACAGATCCTCAAATCCACAATGTTCAAAGCTAGACTAAACTAAACCTCCCTTGCTTTGCACCTCTCCGGGGCTGACATCACCACTGACTCAGCCACCCTATCTGGGTGGAGAGGGTGACTCCTCAGCCTTCATTCCTCAGAGTCAACAACGTGGTCTAACAGTAATAGTACAGTGGTGCATCTGAGGCTGAGCTGGGTGCGAACTTGAGTTCCAGCACTCACTAGCTGTGGGATCTCAATTATTTAATCCCTCCAAGCATCCTTTCCTGATGGCACTGATCATGTTGTGAGGATGAAGAATAGTAATGAATGCAAAAATCTAACTGTGCTTGGAGTACAGGCTGGGAACATTGGCTTACTCAGCCCCAACAATTCTACCTCCTAAATATCTCCTGATTCGGCTTCATTTTCTCCATCCTCACTGTCACATGGTTCTGAGTCTGTCATCTCTTGACACAATGCAGTAACAATCTCACCTTATAATTACTTTACCTTGCTCAAATATCTCAACCTCTTATAATCCCCTCTATTCAACCGCAGCACTCTGTGTGAAATAAACATGTTATTTCCTTATTCAGAATCCTCTCACGGCTCCCCTGGCCTTACAGATAAATATCTTCAGTTCTAAGTATTCTAATTCAAGGTACTTGGTAGAGGCTTAATAGTTTGTAATAAAAGCATTCAGATTTTAAAGCATGCCCTTTACACTATATCAATATCCCAGGTTTAAACTTACATTATGTGGACTCAAATGCTCTCTCTGTTATTGATCTCATCCTCAATCTGGTTTAATGGGTAGCCAAGGGCTGAATCTAACACTCCCACCTGCCACAAATGGTTAAGAGCTTGAACATCTTTTTTTTTTTTTTTTTTTGAGAAAGATCTCACTTGGTCACCTTTGGTTGAGTGACATGGCGTCATAGCTCACAGCAACCTCAAACTCTTGGGCTCAAGCAAATCTCTTGCCTCAGCCTCCCCAGTAGCTGGGACTACAGGCACCCACCACAATGCCCAGCTACTTTTTAGAGACGGGGTTCTTGCTCTGGCTCAGGCTGGTCTCGAACCTATGAGCTCAGGCAATCCACCCTCCTTGGCGTCCCAACTGCTGGGATTATAGGTGTGAGCCCAGCCCTAAACATCTTTATTATGTTCTTATGATGGGCTTAATACACTATGAAAATACTCCATTTAAACTAAAACATAGCCCTTGAATTCATTATTGTGTTTCATGGTATAGTCTCTGGTTATATCATTATACCTAAATTAACAAAGGATACTGATATAATGCCTTGTATACTACCAATTTCCTGCAAAAATAATTTAAAAGTACCATCTGCCAAGGGACTCTTAAGCTTTATCTTTTAGAGCAGAAAGGCTGATTTTAGACTAGTTTATGCCATGTACACTATGGAATACTATTCAGCTATTAAAAATGGAGACTTTACAGCCTTTGTATTAACATGGATGGAAGTGGAACACATTATTCTTAGTAAAGCATCACAAGAATGGAGAAGCATGAATCCTATGTACTCAATTTTGATATGAGGACAATTAGTGACAATTAATGATACGGTGGGGGTAGAGGAAGAGGAGAGCAGAGAGAGGAAGAAGGAGGAGGACTGGGGAAGGGAATAACAGAGAGAGGGAAGGAGGGAGGGGGTGGGGTCTCGGTGTGTGTCACACCTTTTGGGGGCAAGACATGATTGTAAGAGGGACTTGACCTAACAAATGCTATCAGTGAAACCTGGTTTCTTGTATTCTCAATGAATCCCCAACAATAATTTTTTTAAAAAATGAAAAGAAAAGAAATGAGTTCCAAAATTTTTTTTGCCTAGATACAAATTTCTGTGCCATATTTGGATACTAACAATAACTTTCCAGCATAGATTAGGTCTGATTACAAAAAATAACATTTGGCATTCACCTTACTTTTCACCAGTCTGTTGCTCTAGTCACCCTCTGGTATAACAGTTACAATTAATTTCATTGCTTTCTGCATCATTCGATATACAGCTCTATACAGATGATATTTAAAAGATTATCTTATAGAGGACATTTAGGGGACAGATGGTGCGATTTGATTATGGACATTATATTAAAAAGAGGATAATAAATCACATGTTGCAAAATGCTAATATAAAAATAAGTCAATAAAATGTACTCATTAGAGAAGGATAGCATAAAATTTACACTTACTTTGTCCTTAAGATTCTTTAAAAGAATAAAAAGTAAGGTGGTGCCTGTGGCTCAGTGAGTAGGGTGTTGGCCCCATATACCAAGGGTGGTGGGTTCAAACTCGCCCTGGCTGAACTGCAACAAAAAAATAGCCGGGTGTTGTGGTGGGCGCCTCTAGTCCCAGCTACTTGGGAGGCTGAGGCAAGAGAATTGCTTAAGCCCAAGAGTTTGAGGTTGCTGTGAGCTGTGATGCCACAGCACTCTACCAAGGGTAACATAGTAAGACTCTGTCTCAAAAAATAAATAAATAACTAAATAAAAATAAAAAATAAGTTTATAGCTAGAAAAATTTGAACACATCCTCTGCTGTGGTTAATTACGTCAACATCTTAACATAACTTTCTGGAAAAAAATATGTATTGTCCTTAGCTAAGAATTGTACTTCTTGAGTAACTTTGCTAAAATATAAATGCTTACTTACGCAATTTCCAGCTCACCAACCAACTTTCCATATTAATCTATATTCTCCACTCATTCTGTGAAACCTACAGTGCTAATGCCCACCCACGTTCTCTAGTGTACCCAAGGGCTCTGTCCCTACCAACAGGATGTAGGCTTTATCCAGAGTTAGTTATGTTTATCACTAACCCAGATTATGCCAACCATATGAGTTGCCAATTGTGGATTCTGCTAAATAGTAGATTAGATGAAATGATTAAGTAGATTAAATATAAAAAGTATTGTTCCTCTGAAAACTAAGTTGAATGCTTTGGAAAGACAACAGAGGCAACCGTTTTTTCTTTAAAAAAAAAAAATCCTTCCTATGAACTAGATATTACAGTTGGAGAGAACTACAAAATGTAAGAGAAATGTCAGAAAAATAAAGATTTCCTCATGAGACACTTGGAATACAATCTACGTTTTTGCTCCACTTTCAAAAACTCAAAAACAGAAACTGCAAGAAATGCTTTAAAAAAAAAAAGAAAGAAAAGAAAAAGAAAACAGTTGAAAACACTGCCATAAGCACAGCCAAAATAAAAAGGAAAGAACATGGAATAAAAGGCCCTCTGATGGAAGCAGGAAAAGATAGAGAACACAGAAAAGTACCATCTGTTCTGCAAGGAAGCAAAGTTTTAGTTCTTTGGGAAAGTGCATTTTCATTGGTTAACTGTAATTTAAGCAGCAACAGCAATTAAGGTTTGATAAAGGCAGGCTATGAAGCTCAGCTCTACGGTAAAGCTGCTCCTTCACAACCAAGTTGATTAAAACGTTGGGAGGACGTGAGCCTAGTTAAAAAGGCAGGAATTCCAAACAGTCACATATCAGAGATTGACAGGGATGAGACTATGGTTATAATGCATTTCTGGTGAAGGAGATGGGTACAGAAAAAAACAAGTAAGATAGCAGTAACAGGAAATACTACTTTTAAAGTCTTCCATCTAGCCTTTGTGAAGCAAAGTTACAATGACTTTCAAATAACAATGTCTTTACACTTTTATGTAAAACTAGAAGTAGCCAGGAGGAATAATTGTGAACAAATATTTTAAACACTTGTAAATTTTGTTTTTAATGTTCAGACATGACTTATACATAAAATCAGGAGACTCTCCAGTACAGATTCAAGGCTACTCCAATTTAATTGCTTGCGATACTTATTATTATATTTAAGAAATCTTCACTCTTCATGCAAATTACCAAAGGATCTCTCTCTTTTTTTTTCAATTCATTTCCCACCTGCTGCCTGCTTTTGGCTATTTGCAGAATCAGCTGCTGAGAAGGAAATGGAATATTAAATTCAAATAATCGTGGCCTATCTCCATTCTTTCAAGCACCCTCACAACCACTGGATGAATGAAAACCAAATTGTAAAATTTGGGGGGGGGGGTACTCTTGTTTGACTAGATTTACTGTAAGGTTTTTCCTTTCAATGACAAGCTTCTTTACTACACACAAAGTACATTTCAAAACACATGTGCGTTAACTACTAGTTACTAAATCTGAGAAAGCAGATTAAGACACTTGAATTCATTAAAGTTCAGAGAAAAGAACTGCAATGTTATTTTACTTACCTTAGATTGGTCCTATCTTATGAATCTGAACAAAACTGCTATCTAAGTATGGAAACATGCCTAATTAAGCTTAAATTAATTATCTAGTAATTTTTAAAGGAAAATCCAACCATCCATATATAGTAACATGGGTCTTTGTGCACGATATAGTTACCCCAAATAATTAGTGCTAGGATATAAGTTCCAGTTCAAAACATTTCTAAGCAAAAAAAAATAAAAAGAAAAAATTCGTTGTTTTGTGCTATCAATGAAAAAATTTGAACTTGAGATTATGAACAACAGTGTCTCACATTTAATCATTTTGAGTTAGGATAACCTAATTTTAAGTTTTCTATGTAAAAAAAAAAAAAAACCATAAAAACAGGGCAGCACCTGTGGTTCAGTGAGTAGGGCGCTGGCCCCATATACCGAAGGTGGCGGGTTCAAACCCAGCCCTAGCCAAACTGCAACCAAAAAACAGCCGAGCATTGTGGCGGGCACCTGTAGTCCCAGCTACTAGGGAGGCTGAGGTAAGTGAATCGCCTAAGCCCAGGAGTTGGAGGTTGCTGTGAGCTGTGAGGCCACAGCACTCTACCAAGGGCGATAAAGTGAAACTGTCTCTAAAAAAACAAACAAACAAACAAAAACTGGCTGGGTGCAATGGTTCACACCTGTAATCTTAGCACTCAGGGAGGCTGAAGCAGGCAGATTGCTTGAGCTTAGGAGTTCAAGACCAGCCTGAGCATGAGCGAGACCCAATCTCTACTAAAAACAGAAAAACTGAGGGCTGGGCTGGGCAGGATGGGTTATACCCATAGTCCTAACATCTTGGGAGGCTGACATGGATAGATTGCTTGAATTCAGGAGTTTGAGACCAGTCTGAACCAGAGTGAAACCCGTCTCCACTAAAAACAGAAAAATTATCCGGTGTTGTGGCAGATGCCTGTAATTCCAGCTAATTGGAAGGCTGAGGCAAGAGGATCACTTGAACCCAGGAATTTGAGGTTGCTGTAACTCCATGGCACTCTGGCCTGGAACAACAGAGTGAAACTCTGTGTCAAAAGAAAAACTGAGGCAAGAAGATCTCTTGAGCCCAAGAATTTGAGGTTGCTGTGAGCTATGATGACACCTTAGCACTCTACCTAGGGTGACAGAGTAAAGCTCTATCTCAAAACATGAATTAATTAATTAAAAAGCTTTACTAAGATAAAGGAACAGTTAATTTTGTGAAACCCTCAAGTAAAATATTAGAATCACATTAACCCCACTCTTAAATTTTTACACTTTAAAATTTTTATTCTGGGTAGGAGCAGTGGCTCATGCCTGTAATCTGAGCACTCTAGAAGGCCTAGGCGGGTAGATTGCATGAGCTCACAAGTACAACATCAGCCTGAGCCAGACTGCATCTCTAAAAATAGCCAGGTGTCATGGTGGTGGCTCTCAACTACTCAAGAGGCTGAGGCAAGAGAATCACTGGAGCCCAAGAGTTTGAGGCTACCATGAGCTGTGATGCCATAGCACTCTACTGAGGGCAACAAAGTGAGACTCTGTCTCAAAAATAAATATGGAAAATAAAATTTTTATTCTGACATTTAATTGACCTGGTTATACTACTGTTTATAAAACATGCATGAAGATGCTTCCCATTTGGGGAGAACTGGGGGTTTCAAAAAGAGTCTGGTAAGGAAGTCACCAGTAAGGTTTTCTTAGAGGCAGGCATCCTTCCTGAACAATGTAACTCCATAGCCCATGTATTTCCTCTGCTTATAAATTTTTTCACATACAGACAGTTCTGGGTTACAAATGCGACAGGTTCTGTAGGTTTATTATTATTTTTTTTTTTGCAATTTTTGGCCAGGGCCGGGTTTGAACCTGCCACCCGCCAATATATGGGGCTGGCACCCTACCCCTTGAGCCACAGGCGCTGCCGAGTAGGTTTATTCTTATGTTGAGTTTGTATGTAAGTTGGAGAATAGCCCGCTTGTAAATGTGAGTCACACATCAGTCAGATGTTTGTAACTCGGGGACTGCCAGTATACCTAGCCAGTAATTTCTAGTAAGACTCCTAGGAAGGCCAGTCACCAGATCTACAAATAGATATTTTATGTTATAAACTTTGCTGTAACTAAAGTCATGTGTCACCTAATGACGGGGATATGTTCTGAGAAATACCTCATAGGTGACTTCATCCATGTTTGAACATCAGAGCATGCACTTTCACATGTGGGATAGCCTACTACACACCTACAACATGTACTGAATACTATAGGCAACTAGATCACAGTGGTCTCTGTATATCTAAACATATAAACAGTAATGCATTGCCCTATGACATTACTATGGCTACCATGTCACTAAGCTACAAGAATTTTCCAGCTCCACTGTATCTCATGGGACCACCACCATGCATGTAGCTGGTCATTGACTGAAACATCATTATGTGGTGCATGACTGTATACCAATAAGGCTTAAGGCAGGGGTCCTCAAACTTTTTAAACAGGGGGCCAGTTCACTCTGTCCCTCAGACTGTTGGTGGGCCAGACTGCAGGCCTGGGACAAGTTGGCTGCTATGCAGAACAGGCAACAGCAGCAAAAACACCTGGTGGGCCAGATAAATGTCCTCAGCCGGCTGCATGTGACCTGCGGGCTATAGTTTGAGGACCCCTGGCTTAAGGCGTTTTCATGAGTATTATTAAGATAATTCCCACTGATGCTATTTCTAGGTTTTCTTCTTTGTTCTTTCTTCTTCCTTATTGGACATCATATCACATCAGAAAATGAAAACTCCTGAGTAGGCCAGGCATGGTGGCTCATACCTGTAATCCCAGCACTCTGGGAAGCCCAGGCAGGTGGACCACCTGAGCACACAGCTTCAAAACCAGCCTGAACCAGAGGGAGACCCCGTCTCTAAAATTAGCCTGGTGTTGTGGTAGGCACCTATATTCCCAGCTACTCGGGAGGCTGAGGCAAGAGAATCACTTAAGCCTAAGAGTTTGATGTTGCTGTGAGCTGTAAGCATTCCAAGAACGACATGAGACTCTGTCTCAAAAAAAGGAAAAAAAGAAAACTCATGAGTAAAAAGCATTTACTCTTAAGGACAGCACTCTTTACTGTGTAGTTCCTATGGATAAAAGTATTTTAAATACCTTATGTATTCTTTAGTTCTAGCACTATGGAAGGCCAAGGTAGGTGAATTGCCTGAGCTTAGGAGTTTGAGACCAGCTCTTGAGCAAAAGCAAGACCTTGGTCTCTAAAAATAGATGGGCATTGTGGTGGGTGCCTATAGTTCCAGCCACTAGGGAGGCTGCGGCAAGAGGATCACTTGAGCCCAAGAGTTTTGAGGCTGCTGTGAACTATGTCATCACAGCACTTCACCAAGGGCAACAAAAATGAGACTATCTCCAAAAAAAAGTTTGTTTCTACTTTATGTGTAATAGGTGAGTTACATTTTTCCCGAAATCTGTGTTTTTAAATTCCTGCACTGATATTGAAGGATATTCAATGTACAATTATTTCCAAAGTTGACTTTTATTTCTGGAATCCATCAATTTAATAAAGTAGACAACAAAATTCAGACATTTTGGGAGTCATTTCCTTATTGACTAATATGCACCATCAAAATATTAATGGTTCTGGCCCAAAGCGGTGACTCACACCTCTAATTCCAGCACTCAGGGAGGCCGAGGTGGGTGGATTACTTCATCTCAGGAATTGGAGACCAGCCTGAGCAAGAGCAAGACCCCATCTCTACTATAAAAAGAAAAAATTAGCCAGGCGTGCTGGCACACACCTGTAGTCCCACCTACTCAGGAGGCTGAGGCAAGAGGATCATTTAAGCCCAAGAGTTTGAGATTGCTGTGAGCTATGACGCCATGGCACTCTAAGCAGGGTGACAGAGTGGTGATGCTGTCTCAAAAAAAAAGAAAAATTTATGGTTCTAAAACTGCTCTAAAAAATATTCTATCAGTTGTTCAGCTATCCAAAGTGTTTGGACTGTTCAGTATTATTTTAAGAAATATATCTAAATGGAACAGATATTTGAAAGCTTTCCAACAGACTCATCCCAATACTTACATGTGGAGAGTATCAACTTGGGAGAAACAGGATCCGAGATATGTCTATATTGGTAAAGACTATCAGGATCCCTTATCCATGTTACCTCTGAAACTCTTCCTTACTTTTCATGAAACAGTCAGAATTTTAAACAAGACTCGTATTTTAATCATGCAGTGACTCACTTCATAGGAAACTAGAATATCATCTATTACCTATGGAGTCTGCAATTTGTTAAAATTCATCAGCTGAAGTAAATTGCATTAACTTTCAGGCACCATGCAAAAACAAAAAGACTAAAAAGCTTCTCTGTGTTTACACATCAATAAAAATTTATTCATATACTCTTACCACAAAATGTACACAAAACAGTGTAATTACAACTTCACACTCACCAACATGATTGCATATCCACCACTAAGTCACTGGAAAGGCATTCGTTAACATCGATCTATTTAGAGAGCGTCCAAAACTGTTAATTATCAACACTTTATACGGACAGTGTTTTAGTGTTTACTCATCCGGGATCAAAACCATTTAGACGTATCTTTAAGTTGTGTTTGAATCTATAAGGAGTTCTTTATAGTGTTAATGCTTAGCATTTATTGGCCAAAACATAGTGTTTTCAATTTGCCTTCCTTTGGAAAAAAAAAATTCGGGTTCAAAGGCATAAAGACTACCATGGCTTATGAAGGGAACAAGTCTGTTATACAAAAAGCGGAACCAGACTAGGACAAAAATGTGGCACCCAATGGAGAAAACAAACAACACCCCTCCCCCCAAAAAAGAGACGGTGAATTATTAATACAATCTGCAACGCAATGTTCATACTAGACCTCGTCACTGTGCATCTAGGTTTTTGTTTGATTCAAGGAAAAGTGGCTGCACTCCCTCCGCCGGGCAAATTAAGGAAGAAACTTAGTCACCTAGGCAAACCGCACTGTTAAAAAGGGCTCTTTCGATCTGAGTGTGATTTTTCAGGCTGGTCCTGTATCTCCTAATTTCTGAAAATGTGACGACAAACTAGTAATACCGATAGCAGTTTTACTGAGCAGCGTGCAGCAAACGCTTAAGTGATTTCAAACGTAGGGATCTGATACACAAGTAAAAGGCAACCCGGTACAGAACTATGTTAAATAATGTGTTTATTCCCAATTCGGCAGGTTCTGGAAACATCACTAGATGACTCTACAAAGGCAAAAAATCAAAAGTAAACAGTAAGAGAAGCCGCGGTTCCTATCAGCCGTCACGGATTTGGTCCTTCTTCGCAGCCAGACAAAAGTCTTTGCACTATCTCACCCGATCTATGGCGTCGGGGGACTAAAATGACTCAACAGCGATGGCCCTCCAACTCACGCTTCCGACGACAGACAGGGTTGCGTAAATTTATATCTAAACTGTGCGCATAAAGTGGGGCAGAGGCGCTATCAGTCGTCGGCTGCGGTAAATAACACCAAGGTCCTCATTTCTGGTTTCCTTTTTCTTTTCAAGGAGTTAGGACCGCGCTCGTAGGGCAGGAGGGCTTTTGCGGGCAAGGCTTTTCCAACGCGCACCAAGTTCAAAGGGAGTCAGGGAGGGTCTAGGGGACGCAGAGGCAGCCCAGCGCTTAGGGGCCACGGATGGACGAGGTGAGCGGCCGCCGCTGCCCGGCATGAGGCCCAGGGGCTGGCGGCGGCCTCGGGGGGCGGCGGGCGCCGATCTGGGGCGGGCCGCGTCCGGGGACCGTCGCCCTCCCAGCCCCGGAGCCCGCCACCCCCGGCCCCGGCCCCGGCCCCAGCCCGGCGCCCCCGGCTCCGCTCCGCCTCCTGCCTCCGCCTCCCGCGTCGCGTCGCCAGCTCCTAGGTCTCTGGGTCCGGGGCCGGCGCGCCACTTACCCGCCGCGATGGCGTTTACGTAGCGGACCTCGTCACTGATTACGGACGGGAGGAGGTGGAGACCGCCAGCCCGGCCGCCGCTTAGCAGCGGCGCCGCCGCCCAGCAACCCCGCGCCGGCGGCGGCCCCACGTCGTCCCCACGTCAGCTCTGATGCGGCAGCCGCGGCCTCCCCGCCAAGCCCGGACCAAAAGTAGCGCAGCCACCTACAGAACCGCGTCCTCGCGCCCCGCCCTCCCCTCCCCCACGCGGCGACGGCCTCCCGGGTGGACGCCCGGCGGAAAAAATCCAAGCTCGAACTCCGCCCCCTGCCGGCCGCTGGCGGGAGTGCGGCGCTGACAATCCAACAATTAAATGGAACGGGAGGAGGGGGGAGCGGGGCACCGTGGAGGTGAGAAGGGGGGCAGTGGGCGGGGCCTGGAGGAGGAACTTGCCTAGGGGGCGGGGCGGAAGCCCCTGTCGGGGGCGGGACTGGAAACCGGAAGTTGCCCCTACCCCGCCCAGTTGAGGGCTCGGGTAACGGCTCAAGTCTTACCCCGGAGTCTCGAGGTCACAACCTTTCCCGGCGGCTCGCTGGGGCGCCCCAACCCCAAGCTGAGGCCCACGAGCATTGCGGCTCGGTCCCAGCGGGGGTCACATTCTGCGATCGTGGGGCCTGTCGGAGGGTTTCAGGAGTGTCCCACCGCCCAGGCCATGCCCGGCCGCCGTCCTGCAAGACGCCCCCAGGCCGGGGGTGCCCTTGCGGACCTGCAGTTCCGGGCCTGCGGCCGCCTCCCAGCACCCTGTCCGCGTCAGCATCGCGGAGTGGCGGCGGTAACGCCCCCGCAGAGACGGGATGAGGGCGAGCAGCAGGAACCTGGCCTACAAAGCTGGGAACCGTGGGCTCTCCGGTCACCCATTTATGCATAAACATGTTAAGCCAGCCTAAGGCAGCTCAAAAAGCAGAGCTTTTAGTCCGAAAATTAGCTGCTCTACATTTTAGGAAAAAGAAGATTCCAAGCAAAATGCTAAAACACAACCCTAGGGTAGTCAGGAATGTGTCACTCTGGAAGCCACCATTTTCCAAGGCTACTACTTGAAAAGTTAATGAGAAAAAAATAAAGGCATAAATATGGTTGTAGCTCGTGGAGAAGGGATGCTTTGTGACATACTCAAATCTCTGTAGAGTGAGAAAACCCAGAACTCTTCAGTGCCAGCTTTTGGCCAACACCAACTACTTCCGGGTTACATTAGGTACTAGCAGAGGTAGGAGAATAAAAACATGGTTAAGTTCACTAACTCCTTTTGCCATAGGCAGAATTCTGAATTTTCTCATATCTCCACCTTTGTGAAATTAGTTTAAGGAGGAACAGTAACAAATTAATTAAAAGATAAAAGAAAAAGTTGATCCAGTTCTTTGTGTGTGTGGTTAGACAAGTCTGGCACAAAATATTTATCCATAACAAATACAGTGCATTTTAGTGTGAAAAACAGGGTCGTTAGAGAGAAAGAGAAGAAAATAGTGTTTCTAAGCCTTGCAAAATCTGATGGTTTAAGGTTGACCATGTGCTACATCAATAGATTTTCAGTTACCAAGGAATTAAGGGAAATTATGTTAATTCTTCTTTCCAAAACATTGTTCTCAACCTTCTTGTCAATTTTTCCCCCCTTCTAATAATTTTTTTTCTGTTTTGAGACAGTCTCCACTTGCCCCAGTAGAGCCAGTGGCATCATAGCTCACAGTAACCTCAAACTCTTTTTTTTTTTTTTTGAGACGGAGCCTCAAGCTATCCCCCTGGGTAGAGTGCCATGGCATCATAGCTCACAGCAACCTCCAACTCCTGGGCTCAAGCGAGTCTCCTGCCTCAGCCTCCCAAGTAGCTGGGACTACAGGTGCCTGCCACAACGCCCAGCCATTTTTTGGCTGCAGCTATCATTGTTGTTTGGTGGGCCCAGGCTAGGGATTCGAACCCGCCACCTTAGGTGTATGTGGCTGGCGCCTTAGCCACTTGAGCCACAGGTGCAGAGCCAAACCTCAAACTCTTGGACTCAAGGATAAGATCCTCTTGCCACAGCCTCCCAAGTAGCTGGGACTACAGGCATCCGCCAAAACACCCGGCTATTTTTTGAGATGGGGTCTGGTCTCAAACTCCTGAGCTCAAGCAATCCACCTGCCTGAATCTCCCAGAGTGCTAGGATCAAAGGAATCAGCTGCGGCATCCTGACCCTCTTCTTATTTAACATAGGATACATTTTTTAGGATCTATTAGACAAAGGCCTTGAAATGAAATATGGAGAAAGTCAACAAATACTAAGATGTAAATATCTGTGGAATCCTTGACAGCTGGGTGAGTGGCACAGAAGACAATTGCTGGAGTAAAAGTACAGCTAGTTTTCAATCACTGCTGTAATAAATGAGCACACATTGAGTGGGTTAAAACAACACATTTATTTTCTCACAAGTCTGTTGGTAAAAAGTCTGATGCAGGCCTCCCTGGACTAAAATTGGGTGTAGAGGAGAGTCTGTTTTATTACATTTTGCAACTTCTAAAAACTACCTACAATTCTTGAACTGTGAGCCTTTTCCTCCGTCTTCAAGGCTAGCATCCGCTGGTTGAGCCCTTCTCCTGCTGCCATCTCTCTGATTCTCTCTTTTCCGCTTCCCACTTCCCCTTGTAAGGACCTTTGTGATTTCATTCCATCTACTCTGACGATCTAGGATAGTTTTCCCATCTCAAAATCAGCTAATTAGCAACCTAAATTCCATCTGCCATTGTAATTTCCCTTTGTCATATAACCTAACATATTCACAGGTGGCAGGAATTAGTATATGGACATCTTTGTGTCCCTACCCACAGTGAAGGATTCAAGAAGAAGCTTAAGCTGAAACAAATCACCCTTCTCTTGGGTCATCCCTTGAACTTCATCCAAGCATTTGATACAAATGCCAATAACTGATTTTTGTTTGTTTCTCATATTTATACCTACTATGAAGATTATAGGAAAGCCAGGCATGGTGGCTGATGCCTGTAATCCTAGCACTCTGGGAGCCTGAGGCAGGTGGATAGCCAAGACCCTGTCTCTACTAAAGATAGAAAAACTAGCAGGCCTTGTGGTTAGAGCCTGTAGTTCTAGCTACTTGGGAGACTAAGGCAAGAATGTTGCAGGGAAATGAGGCCCAAAGAACAGAAAGAGCACTCAAACACAATGTTTATAAAAGCAAAGGCTTTTATTTCAGCCAGAGGAGCTTATGGCTTAGAATTGGAAATGGCCATGCTCTCCAACTGGCTCAGTCTTTCCCTTTTTATCTCCAAAGGGAGATTAAAAAAAAGTTCCAATCCACAGTTCAGTTTGAATCAAGCAGGAGATGCTATTCCAACCCCCACAGAACTAAAGGATTTCACAGATGTGGAAATTTTCAGGTTCTAGGAAGTCAAGCCTACAAATTCCCAAAAGCTGAGTCACCATGGAGAGGACCCCACAGGTATATCCTTGTGGTCTCATTGAGAAGACCTGTCCTCCTGGACCTTATCTTTCTTGAGTATCCTCTCTATCAAGAGGATCACTTGAGCCCAAGAGTTGGAGGTTGCTGTGAGCTATGATGCCACGGCATTCTACCCAGGGGCAAGAAAGTGAGACTCTGTCTCAAAAAAAGGTAGCAGTAATCAGTAGTATCAGATGAGGAAAAGAGGTCAAGGAAAATGAAGAATGGGGAAAAGAGGTGAGACTGAGTGATCAGAAAGAGGGGGAAGAGGTAAAAAGTCAGGTAGGTAGGAAATAAGAAATGAGTGGATAGTGAGTATGCCTAGCTCACCCCCAGTATTATCGCATGTGGGGAGATCAGTGTCACCTGTTTTCAAGAATGGGATATTAACACATTTTCAGGGAAAGGAGCCAAGAGGAAAAGACTACAGGTACCAAGCAGTTGAGACAGGCGCAGTAGCTAATTTCTATAGTCCTATCATTCTGGGATCCCTCGATCTCAGGAGTTCAAGACTACCCTGTGCAAGAGTGAGACCCCGTCTCTATAGAAATAGAGAAATTAGCTGGCTGTTGTGGCAGGTGCTAGTAGTCCTGGCTACCCCAGAGGCTGAGGCAGGAGGATTACTTGAACTCAGGAGTTTGAGGATGTTGTGAGCTGGGCTAATGCCAATGCACTCTAGCTTGGGCAACAGAGGGAGATTCTGTCTCAAAAAAAAAAAAAAAGACAGTTGACATTTGAGCAGAGCTCAAAGAAATGACACTGAGCTTACAGTGGATTTGGAAAGGAAACCAACCTAGAAGAGGACAGCTGACAATATTGTGAGATGGGGAGGGAAGATAAGGGTGTGACTAACAATCTGTATTTTTTTTTTTTGAGACAGAGTCTCACTTTGTTGCCCTCAGTTGAGTTCTGTGTTATCATAGCTCACAGCAACCTCAAACTCTTGGGCTCAAGTGATCCTCCTGCCTCAGCCTCCCAAGTAGCTGGGACTATAGGTGCCCACCACAATGCCTGGCTACTTTTTAGAGACAGGGTCTTTGCTCTTGCTCAGGCTGGTCTCCAACTCTTGGGCTCTGGCAGTCCACCTGCCTCAGCTTCCCAGAGTCTAGGATTACAGGAGTATGCCATCACGTTCGGCCCTTGACAGCCTGTATTTTCTCAGCTAAGTAGGTGTCCTGGTTGTGCCTGGTTGATAGAGAATTAAATATCACCTAGATGAGAAATCCAAAAGCCTACCACTGGACCACACAAACATGGCTAGCATTTTTATTTACCACTTAACCTTATGACAGACACTTTTTTTTTTTTGAGAAACACTTTAATTCAAGGGTTCTCAACCTTCCTAAGGTTCCAGCCATGGGCCTTTAATATAGTTCTTGTGGGTTGAGACCCACAGGTTGAGAACCACTGCTTTAATCTTTACAGCCCCACTTCTTAGATGAATAATAATCCTATTTTTAAAATGTATGCATCTGGATAGAGGATATGAAACTCACCGACAGCTAACAAACCTATGTTCAAAATCAGGTTGGGGCTCAGCACCCATAGCATAGTGCTTATGGCGCTAGCCATATACACCGAGGGTGGCAGGTTTAAAACCGACCTGGGCAAACTAAACAACTGCAACCAAAAGCCAGGCATTGTGGTGAGCACCTGTAGTCCCAGCAACTTGGGAAGATAAAGCAAGAGAATCGCTTTAGCCCAGGAGTTTGAGGTTGCTGTGAGCTGTGACACAACAGCACTCTACCAATGACGACATAGTGAGACTCTGTCTCAAAGAAAAAAAAAATCAGGTTGGGGTGGTGCCCTTAGCTCAGTGGGTAGGATGCCGGCTACATGCACCAAGGCTGGCAGGTTCTAACCCAGCCTGGCCAGATAAACAACAATGATAACTGCAACAAAAAAAATAGCTGGAGATTGTGGTGCATACCTGTAGTCCCAGCTACTTGGGAGGGTGAGGCAAGAAAATTGCTTAAGCCCAAGAGTTTGAGGTTGCTGTGAGCTGTGACACCACAGCACTCTACCGAGGGTGACATAATGAGACTCTGTCTCAAAAAAAAAAACAGATTGGACTGTGTGCTTTTTAACTCTATTTCAGTTCAATGCAAGAGAATCCATGCTTTGGTGGATGTGCAAGTAAGTATGTGTATCTCATCTCCAGTGTTATCTATAGCCTGTTCCTCTAAAACAGCATTTCTGGTTGCTGGCAGATAAATGGCAAGATAAATATTAACATTCAGCTACTAAAAAGAAGGACAAGGGGCAGACATTGTGGCTCATGCCTGTAATCCCAGCACTCTGTATCTGGTAGGCCAAAGTGGGTGGCTTGCCTGAGCTCACAGGTTCGAGACCAGCCCGAGCCACAGCAAGACCTCATCTCTTAAAAGAGGCAGACATTGTGGCAGGCACCTGTAGTCCCAGCTACTTGGGAGGCTGAGGCAAGAGAATCACTTGAGCCCAAGTTTGAGATTGCTGTGAGCTATGACACTAGAGCACTCTACCAAGGGTGACAAAGTGAGACTCTGCCTCCAAAAACAAAATAAATAAACATGGCTCAGCGCTAGTAGCTCAAGTGGCTAAGGCATCAGCCACATTAACCAGAGCTGGCCGGTTGGAATCCAGCCTGGGCCTACCAAACAGTGACAACTACAACCAAAAAATGCCTGGGCATTGTGACGTGCACCTGTAGTCCCAGCTACTTGGGAGGCTGAGGCAAGAGAATCACTTAAGCCCAGGAGTTGGAGGTTGCTGTGAGCTGTGATGCCACAGCACTCTACCCAAGGCAAGAGCTTGAGGCTCTGTCTCCAAAAAATAAAAAATTAAAAAAAAATAAACAAACAAAAGAAAAGACCAGCCTGAGCAAGAGCAAGACCCTATCTCTAAAAAATAGACAAGTGTGTGGCAGCACCTGTGGCTCAAAGGAATAGGTTGCTGGCCCCAAATACCAGAGGTGGCGGGTTCAAACCCAGCCCTGGCCAAAAACTGCAAAAAAGAAAAAAGAAAAAAAATAGACAAGTGTTGTGGTGGGCACCTGTAGTCCCAGCTACTTGGAAGCCTGAGGCAAAAGGATTGCTTGAACCCAGAAGTTTGAGGTTGCTGTGAGCTATGACGCCAAGGCAATCTGCCCAGAGTGGCCAAGTGAGGCTCTGTCTCAAAATAAATAATTAAATAATAAAAATTTTAAAAAGGACCTAGTTTGTGCTTTCTGAGGTTTATAATTAAGACTACATACACACAGCAGTGAAATATTGGCAGGAAAGGGGTTATAGTAAAAAACATTTTCAACACATGAAATTGCCACAGCTTAGATTCTTTTGGTCTGATACGCACTCTTATTCTGTAATAAGAGATAATTGTCGAGACAGTTCCCCTTGAAGTGGCCCATGAAAATTAAATTTGAGCAAAGGTTTCTTTTTCTTTTCTTTTTTTGAGCAAAGGTTTTGCATTTAGGCTATTACACTCAATGCAAATTATGAAGATCCTTTGATAATACAGTAGCTGGTGATACAAAATAAGAATGCAGCCAAGTCCTCACTTACTATCCTCAACAAGTTCTTGGAAACTGCAGCTTTCCCCCACTCATGAGCGTTATGAAAATGAAGTCAAAGAAAAACATTATGTAGTCAGGTTCCTAGAACTTGCTGATGACAGGGGGGACTTACTGTACTCTATAACCATGCTACTCTTTTTAATTCCTGATATCCCATTTTTTAATTTATTGTAGTATTTATTTATTTTCTTATTATTTTTGAGACACCGTCTCACTCTGTCACCCTGGGTACAGTGCCACGGCCTCATAGCTCACAGCAACCTCAAACTCCTCGGCGCCAGGCCCCTGCTGCTATTATTATGACAGTCTTGTTCTTATTCCAGTCTCCCCTCCGCGGTTCCGCGACACTTGGCTCTTCTGGTTCCACTCATCTCCTTCGTCTCCCTAATGTAAACAGTTATTCATTTTCTGTCCTTGGACATCATCTTCCAAAGTGTCTTCCTTACTTATCTGATCCTTCCTGTTTCCTTGGAAAGAAAATTCTAACATTTATACCCAAATGTCCCAACATCTTTCGTTAGCACCAAATCACATTTCCGGCTACCTGACAGATGTTTCCACTTTGCCTGGGCTGTGAGCATTTTCAACTCACAGGTTCAAAACTACGCGTTTCTTCTTCTTCCATTTCATACCCAAACCTTCATTTATCTTTTTTGTTTCAACACGTCAACAGCTCTTTTTTGCTTCACACTCATCCTGCCTCTAAACCTGGAAATCTTTGTGGTCATTCTTTTGATAGTATCATTTAGGAGCCACTGAACAAATACTTTGAAGTGCCTGCTGTGTCCTACTCCCTATGCTAAATGTCAAGTCCTGTTGTATAGAACTTTGCATCCATCCCTTCCTTTTCATTGCCACTTGTATCCATCTCCTGCCAAGATAGTTCATCCTAAGCATTTCTGTCTGATTCATTTCCCTTAGACGCAGCTCAGGTGCTGGGATTTCTCTTCTTAAAAAATCTACAAAGACTAGGACAGTGTTTTTCAACCTTTTTTAATCTCACACTTTAACCTATAGTTCTGTGGCACACTTAAATTATGTTGATCAAAAACAAGAGCAAAAAAGAAAAGAATATACTTGCAGTGCTTTGAATGTCTTTTAAAAATAATTAATAGGGCAGTGCCTGTGGCTCAAGGAGTAGGGCACCGGCCCCTTATGCCAGAGATGGTGGGTTCAAACCTGGCCCCAGCCAAAATCTGCAAAAACGAATAATTAATATTTAAAATTTTTTGTAGCACACCCAAGATCCTCTCACGGTGCGCCAGTTGAAAATCATTGCACTAGAAGGTCCTGGAACTCAAGGGAACAGAAATGGAAAAGGAGATGATTCTCTTTGGTGGCCTTTTGAATTGTATACTACAGGCATGCTTTACATATTTAAAACATAAATACAATTTTAACCAAGGCAAAGCAAAAAACGAGTTAGTGAAGAAAGTCCAACTATCTCAGTTTAGCGTAAAGCCCTTCATGATCTGGATCCAATTTAGATTCACACCCCTACTCGGAGTTAGTCCCTCCTGTTTTCTATCATACTGGTTCCCAGACCTCGCGGCACAGCAGAATCCCCTGAAAAGCTTATTGAAGATATGTTCCGGGTGGCGCCTGTGGCTCAATGGGGTGGCAGGTTCAAACCCAGCCCTGGCCAAAAACTGCAAAAAAAAAAAAAAAAAAAAAGAAGAAGACGTGTTCCTCAGCCTTAGATCCTACCAACTGACCTACAGAGTCAGAATTTCCGAAGGAAGGGCCTGTAAATCTTACCTCTTCTAAGATCTCTCATCAGTCTAATGAAATGCAGGATTATTACTCTGTAGCACTTCAGCCAAAATTTACCACTTGCTACCCCATATAAATGCCTTACGTTTTTCAAACTTTTTAATGCTCTTCTTCACTCTATTTTCTCACCAGTTATATCTGCCTGTTAAAGTCTTACCCATTCTTTAAGACCTAGCTTAAATACCACCACCTTTATTGATCTTTAGAAATAATCTGTCTCCTCTTTGCTCACAAATAATAATTATTGTCTGAGCTATAGAGCTTAAATTTTGAGTTAAAATTCCGTTTTTGATATCTTATAGCCACACAACCATTGGGCAAGTCCTTAAATTGCTTTGTGCCTCAGTTTCCTCATCTATAAAATGGGGATACTATCAGTACTTGCCTCATAGGTTGTAGTCAGAATTAAAGTAATCCCTGTAAAGCATATAGAATACAAAGTAAGCACAAAATAAATGTAAGCTGAAATTAATATTTCATGACTTGCCCAAGTTCTTTCATTGACTATTGTGAAATCTGAGAACTGGAAAAGCCTCAGAAATCAAAATCAACACCTTTGTTTTATAAATTAGAATGCAGAGGCTGAGAAGTTAGAAGATTTGATTTAGCTAGTAAACAGTAATGTTAGCACTAGAACTCAGAATTTACAACTTTAACCCTTACTGCTATTTCCACTAGACCACAGATCTGGGAATTTAGCATCATTCTGTTGGAGGAAACAGCAAATTGAAACCAACAGATTCTTGCACCAAGAGTGTACAGAAAGGAATTTTAATTTTAATAGCAGGCGGGGGCTCAGAGGCTTTGCATCTTAAAAGTACAGAGCCCCTGGAGCTGGAGTCCTTCTCAAAAAGCTCCTGTATGCAATTTTATCCTCAGTTACAGTTATAGAGTTACAGATACAGAATGGTGTTTTGTTTTGTTTTTAGAATCTCAATATATTGCCCTCAGTAGAGTGATGTAGCATCACAGCTGACAGCAACCTCAAACTCTTGGGCTTAAGCAATTCTCTTGCTTAAGTAGCAGGAACTACAGGCATCTGCCACAATTGTTGTTGTTGCAGTTATTTGGCTGACCCGGGCTGGGTTGAAACCCTCCACCCTTGGTGTATGTGGCTGGCACTGTAACCACTGCTACGGGAGCCAAGCCCAGAATTGTATTACTTATTACATAGTCCCTGTCAAGGTTACTTCTGCTCAGTGTTTCTTATAAAGTTTATTCTCATCTTTGCAGGCTGGGTTCTTCGACATCTGTTCTGTGTGTTCTCAGGAGCACCGGGAAGTATAAGATTAATTTCTCCTTTTTCAGTTCCAGTGACTGTCCTCCTATTTTGCTTATTTTACTAGGTTACTACAGGGAAGAATTAGAAAATGGATTTCCCTTAAGCATTTCTTTTTTTCTTTTCTTTTCTTTGTTTTAGACAGATTCTCACTCCTTTGCCCTGGGTAGAGCACAGTGGAATTATCATAGCTCATAGCAACCTCAAATGCTTCGGCTCAAGCCACCCTCTTGCCTTACCCTCTCAAATAGCTGGGACTACAAGTGCCCACCACAACTCCTGGCTAGTTTTTCTATTTTTAGTAGAGATGGGGCTCCCATTCTTGCTCAGGCTGGTCTCAAACTACTGAGCTCAGGGCATCCCCCATCCCCTCGCCTTGGCCTCCCAGAGTGCTAGGGTTACAAACATGAGACACTATTTCTGGCTTACCTTAAAGCATTTCAAGCTTTAGGATTTGAGCCTCTTACAAATACAGGGTGCCCACATAAAATTTGTGTGCAATTTCAAATAGTAAATTTGCCCAATTTAAATATTTGAGAAAGATTAAACAAGTCAGTATTTTAAAAAGCAAGTCATGTGCTTGGTTTATGTTATATCCAGTTTGTTATTTGGCAAGAAATGTTTCATTCTACTAGAAAGTTAAAAGTTCTGTGTTCCAACATGGGAAATACCCTTTTGCATGTTTGTAATGCTTTGGATTTTAAATTTGGTAAACTTAAACTTCCAAATTTGATGTCTTCTGAACTCAGCAGACTGTTTAGAACCAAAGTTAAAGCTCAAATATTATGATAAAAACTCAGGCCATTGAATTCTTTAGAAGTATGAGATGGAGTGGTGCCTGTGGCTCAGTGGGGAGGCACTGGCCCCACATACCGAGGGTGAGGGGTTCAAACCCAGCCCCAGCCAAAACTGCAACAAAAAATAGCCAGGTGTTATGACAGATGCCTGTAGTCCCAGCTACTTGGGAGGCTGAGGCGAGAGAATCACCTAAGCCCTAGAGCTGGAGGTTGCTGTGAGCTGTGACACCAGGCATTCTATCAAGGGCGATAAAGTGAGACTCTGTCTGTAAAAAAATAAAATAAAATAAAAATAAATAAATAAAAAGATAAAACTGTGAGGTGGATTGAAGTCATTAAACTATCATGTCTAATTTTTTAAATCATAAAAATATAATGAAAATCCACTTTCAAATATTTTTCTACATTTTGTTGTTGTTGAGACAGAGTCTCACTGTGTTACCCTTGGTAGAGTGCGGTGGCATCACAGCTCACAGCAACCTCAAACTAATGGACTTAAGTGATTCTCTTGCCTCAGCCTCCTGAGTAGCTGGGACTACAGGCGCCCATCACAACGCCCAGCGATTTTTTTATGCAGTTATCATTGTTGTCTTTAGCTGGCCAGGGCTGGGTTCTAACCCACCAGACTCCGTGTATGTGGCTGGTGCCCTAACCGCTGTGCTATAAGCGCTGAGCCTACATGTTTTTAACTGATAGAAAATTCATTCACTTGCCCAATTTAGTGCTTTCCATACATAATTTGCATGGTAGCTGTTCTCACTGAGAACTTTAAGAATTGGAAAACTCTGAAGCTTAGCTCAGATTGACCTCTGTTCAGCCCTGAATACTACAGTATTTGATAGAATTAATGTAGACATTTAGTTCTATTTTCTGAATTTTTTTTTGCTGGAATAATAGTAGTAATTAGTATTTTATTTATTTTTATATTTTTAAGTACTTAGCTGAGATGCCAGAGGAACACTAGCATGGTAGACATCAATGATCATTTATTGAGGACAGGAGCTGCTTGTTAAGTTTATTAATCATTTTATTATAATAATTTCTTTTTTGAGACAAAGTCTCGCTTTGTCACCCTGGGTAGAGTGCTGTAGCATCATAGCTCACAACAACATCAAACTCTTGTGCACAATTGATCCTTTTGCCTCAGCCTCTGAAGTTGCTGGGACTACAGGCGCTGGCCACAACACCCAGCTATTTTTAGAGATGGGATTGATCTTGCTTTTGCTCAGGCTTGTCTCAAACTCTTGAACCCACCAAACTCAGCCTCCCAGAGTGCTAGGATTATAGTGTTGGGACTTGAAAACAGTTCCAGAATTAAATCTAATAATTATTATAAAGATCCTTTAAAAGAATCCAGCCCCATTTTACAATAAAAAGATTAGGAGGTTACTATATTAAAATACAACAGAACTTCCCATAACAAAGAGGGCTCATTCCACCAACTGGTGAGAGCCTGAAGTATCAAGAAGGAAGGGAAGAGCACGGTACCTTGAAATGGCACCCGACACAACTCAGACATGCATGCAACTGTCAGAAAGAGGAGACATCAAGATAAATGAAACTGCCGGGCCAGGTGGCTCATGCCTGCAATCTTAGCACTCTGGGAGGCTGAAGCGGGTCGATTGTTTGAGCTCAGCAGTTGGAGACCAGCCTGAGCAAGAATGGGATCCGGTCTCTACAAAAAGTAGAAAAACTAGCCAGATGTTGTGGCAGGCACCTGTAGTTTCAGCTACTTGGGAGGGTGAGGCAAGAGGATCACTTGAGCCCAGGATTTTAAAGTTACTGTGAGCTATGATGATGGCAAGGCACTCTACCCAAGGTGACAGAGTGAGACTCTGTCTCCAAAAAAAAAAAAAGATGAACAAAACTGAAAACACACACCAAGAGCTAGTAAAAGCTAAATAAAATAAATCAGGTTGCCTAGACTAAGGTGGTGAAATAGCCAAGTGATCAGACCGAAATGAGAACTAAGTTAACTGATAGAGCAAAAGATAAGTAAGGCATGAGGAAAAAGGAGAGATTGGGCTTGGCGCCCATTGCACAGTGGTTACAGCGCCAGCCACATGCACAGAGGCTGGCAGGTTCAAACCCAGTCTGGGCCTGCTGAACAACAATGGCAACTGCAACAAAAAATAGCTGGGCATTGTGGCGGGCACCTGTAGTACCAGCTACTTGGATTCTCTCTTACTGAGGCAAGAGAATGGCTTAAGCCCAAGAGTTTAAGGTTGCTCTGAGCTGTGACACCATGGCAGTCTACCGAGGATGACATAAGATTCTGTCTCAAAAAAAAAAAAAAAAA